>JAXIVJ010004349.1:0-83926 GCA_036785665.1 Chirona hameri | reverse complement strand
GAGCTCATCTTGCAGCCAACTCAATGGACAAAACAAACAAACTGAGTGGTGACATGAAGAACGGCCAGGAGACCAGCCGAGGTCACGGCTGGTATGTTTGGGTGAGGGGAAGTTTTATGACGTGGGGGTGGGAGTGGTCAGTCGGGGGCGCACGGCCGCCGCGTGGCAGCTGGACTGACCGACGTTGTATCCGGTGAGGGAGGAGGTCTCCAGTACACAGACGGCCCGCGCCGAGTCGGCGTAGTCCACGGCGTCATGGTAGTCCACCTGGCGGGCGGTGCGGCCCTGCTTCTGAATCACGTCCAGCTTCGTGCCCACCAGGTATATCCGACAGCCCTGGACACACAGACAGGTGTCAGCGTCACTAAATGTAGGTATATCCGACAGCCCTGGACATGCAGACAGACAGGCTGAGTCATAACTGAATCGACAGCCCTCGACAGGTGTCAGGTCACTAAAACTGATGTAGTATATCCGACAGCCCTGGACACAGCAGACAGACAGACGTTCAGCGTCACTAAAACTGATGTAGGTATATCCGACAGCCCTGGACATGCAGACAGACAGGTGTCAGCGTCACTAAACTGATGTAGGTATATCCGACAGCCCTGGTCATGCAGACAGGTGTCAGCGACACTAAAACTGATGTAGGTATATCCGACAGCCCTGGACACACACAGACAGACGTCAGCGTCACTAAAACTGATGTAGGTATATCCGACAGCCCTGGACATGCAGACAGACAGGTGTCAGCGTCACTAAAACTGATGTAGGTATATCCGACAGCCCTGGACAAAGTGTCAGAGCTGACAGGTGTCAGCGTCACTAAAACTGATTCGTAGGTATATCCGACAGCCCTGGACACACACACAGACAGACGTCAGCGTCACTAAAACTGATGTAGGTACATCCGACAGCCCTGGACACACACACAGACAGACGTCAGCGTCACTAAAACTGATGTAGGTATATCCGACAGCCCTGGACATGCAGACAGACAGGTGTCAGCGTCACTAAAACTGATGTAGGTATATCCGACAGCCCTGGACACACACACAGACAGACGTCAGCGTCACTAAAACTGATGTAGGTATATCCGACAGCCCTGGACACACACAGACAGGTGTCAGCGTCACTAAAACTGATGTAGGTATATCCGACAGCCCTGGACACACACAGACAGACGTCAGCGTCACTAACACTGATGTAGGTATATCCGACAGCCCTGGACACACACAGACAGGTTGTCAGCGTCACTAAAACTGATGTAGGTATATCCGACAGCCCTGGACATGCAGACAGACAGGTGTCAGCGTCACTAAAACTGATGTAGGTATATCCGACAGCCTGGACACACACAGACAGACGTCAGCGTCACTAAAACTGATGTAGGTATATCCGACAGCCCTGGACACACAGACAGGTGTCAGCGTCACTAACACTGATGTAGGTATATCCGACAGCCCTGGACATGCAGACGCGTGTCAGCGTCACTAACACTGATGTAGGTATATCCGACAGCCCTGGACACACACAGACAGACGTCAGCGTCACTAAAACTGATGTAGGTATATCCGACAGCCCTGGACACACACACAGACAGACGTCAGCGTCACTAAAACTGATGTAGTTATATCCGACAGCCTGGACACACACACAGACAGACGTCAGCGTCACTAAAACTGATGTAGGTATATCCGACAGCCCTGGACACACACAGACAGACGTCAGCGTCACTAACACTGATGTAGGTATATCCGACAGCCCTGGACACACACAGACAGACGTCAGCGTCACTAACACTGATGTAGGTATATCCGACAGCCCTGGACACACAGACAGGTGTCAGCGTCACTAACACTGATGTAGGTATATCCGACAGCCCTGGACACACACAGACAGACGTCAGCGTCACTAAAACTGATGTAGGTATATCCGACAGCCCTGGACACACAGACAGGTGTCAGCGTCACTAAAACTGATGTAGGTATATCCGACAGCCCTGGACACACAGACAGACGTCAGCGTCACTAAAACTGATGTAGGTATATCCGACAGCCCTGGACACACACACAGACAGACGTCAGCGTCACTAAAACTGATGTAGGTATATCCGACAGCCCTGGACACACACAGACAGACGTCAGCGTCACTAAAACTGATGTAGGTATATCCGACAGCCCTGGACACACACAGACAGACGTCAGCGTCACTAAAACTGATGTAGGTATATCCGACAGTCCTGGACACACACACAGACAGGTGTCAGCGTCACTAAAACTGATGTAGGTATATCCGACAGCCTGGACATGCAGACGCGTCGTATCACGGATAAATCATGTACGGATAATGGCGACACTTTCGACCAGAGGAACCATGTTCCCGCCAAAAAAAAATGTTGGCACAACACTACGCCACCAAAGCAGAAAAATACACAGTCAGTATACTGATGCAATGCAAGAAGAAGAGTTACATAAACATGGCCATAAATGATCAATGTCCAGAAACACTGGTTCAAATGTTCAGGACCACCTTTCGATCATGCACGGAGGCCAACCGAAAAAGTGGACGCACCTCAACACGCAGTTTGATTTCGTCGACGTATTTTTTGGCCTTCTCCCAGTGCTCTGCGTTGGTGAGATCGTAGCAGACCACAGCCGCCGTCGACTCGCGCATGTACAGGGCAGCCAGCTCTCGTACCTGACACGAACACAACAAATGGGGCCAGAGTTAACGTACCTGACACGAAGACAACCAATGGGGCCAGAGTTAAGCCGACTCAACAATTGTGTTACCTTTCCTTGATTCAGAATCGATTCAGAGTATAAAAATTTGAGTCAAAGTTCAGTCGAAAACCAAATATGCGTCGAGTACAGCCTGCATTGTAACGTCGACTGTCAGTGAGGCATCATCTCTGTGGGGGTGATGAAGCCTTGGAGTCCCACTCCCATCATACGTCAGCCGAGACATTCTGACCGACTGAGGGCGGCGGAGCCAGACCCTCGTCTGACGATGGCAGCACAGCTTGGTGTTATCACGTCAGCCAAGACATTCTGACCGACTGAGGGCGGCGGAGCCAGACCCTCGTCTGACGATGGCAGCACAGCTTGGTGTTATCACGTCAGCCAAGACATTCTGACCGACTGAGGGCGGCGGAGCCAGACCCTCGTCTGACGATGGCAGCACAGCTTGGTGTTATCACGTCAGCCGAGACATTCTGACCGACTGAGGCCGGCGGAGCCAGAGTCCAGACCCTCGTCTGACGATGGCAGCACAGCTTGGTGTTATCACGTCAGCCGAGACATTCTGACCGACTGAGGCCGGCGGAGCCAGAGTCCAGACCCTCGTCTGACGATGGCAGCACAGCTTGGTGTTATCACAGCAGGCGGGAAAAAAGACACGGGACCGCACACGGACTTTCACAAAGACACGGAAGCACACGAAATTCACCGGCAATATTAGTATCCGTAAAAATGAGCCATACGGCTTTACCGTTTCATTTCAAGTACACGAAATTATAGTAATTTTCGATCCCGGGCGTGTCACAGCCAGATGGCATCACCTGACCTTCGGAGCAGTCTCTCCTAAGCCATCATGTTAATAGGCACAATAATGGGTTAATAATAAGCCTTTAGTAAAGTCGAAAACAGTATTATCTTGTAAGCACATCGCCAGACGCTAGAAGCCCTGCTCGCGACCCCGAAACTCCGGAGAACAGGGCGCGTTTCACTCACACCCTAACCTCCGTTGATCTGAATCGTGCTCCCGAAACATGTGTACTGTGTGAACTGTGTATACTGTGTGAACTGTGTGAACTGTGTGAACTGTGTGAACTGTGTGAACTGTGTGAACTGTGTGAACTGTGTGAACTGTGTGAACTGTGTGAACTGTGTGAACTGTGTGAACTGTGTGAACTGTGTGAACTGTGTGAACTGTGTGAACCTGTGTGAACTGTGTGAACTGTGTGAACTGTGTGAACTGTGTGAACTGTGTGAACTGTGTGAACTGTGTGAACTGTGTGAACTGTGTGAACTGTGTGAACTGTGTGAACTGTGTGAACTGTGTGAACTGTGTGAACTGTGTGAACTGTGTGAACTGTGTGAACTGTGTGAACTGTGTGAACTGTGTGTACTGTGTGTACTGTGTGTACTGTGTGTACTGTGTGTACTGTGTGTACTGTGTGAACTGTGTGAACTGTGCTGAACTGTGTGAACTGTGTGAACTGTGTGAACTGTGTGAACTGTGTGTACTGTGACTGTGTGTACTGTGTGTACTGTGTGTACTGTGTGAACTGTGTGTACTGTGTGTACTGTGTGAACTGTGTGAACTGTGTGTACTGTGTGAACTGTGTGAACTGTGTGTACTGTGTGTACTGTGTGTACTGTGTGTACTGTGTGTACTGTGTGTACTGTGTGTACTGTGTGTACTGTGTGTACTGTGTGTACTGTGTGTACTGTGTGTACTGTGTGTACTGTGTGTACTGTGTGTACTGTGTGTACTGTGTGTACTGTGTGTACTGTGTGTACTGTGTGTACTGTGTGTACTGTGTGTACTGTGTGTACTGTGTGTACTGTGTGTACTGTGTGTACTGTGTGTACTGTGTGTACTGTGTGTACTGTGTGTACTGTGTGTACTGTGTGTACTGTGTGTACTGTGTGTACTGTGTGTACTGTGTGTACTGTGTGTACTGTGTGTACTGTGTGTACTGTGTGTACTGTATGTACTGTGTGTACTGTGTGTACTGTGTGTACTGTGTGTACTGTGTGTACTGTGTGTACTGTGTGTACTGTGTGTACTGTGTGTACTGTGTGTACTGTGTGTACTGTGTGTACTGTGTGTACTGTGTGTACTGTGTGTACTGTGTGTACTGTGTGTACTGTGTGTACTGTGTGTACTGTGTGTACTGTGTGTACTGTGTGTACTGTGTGTACTGTGTGTACTGTGTGTACTGTGTGTACTGTGTGTACTGTGTGTACTGTGTGTACTGTGTGTACTGTGTGTACTGTGTGTACTGTGTGTACTGTGTGTACTGTGTGTACTGTGTGTACTGTGTGTACTGTGTGTACTGTGTGTACTGTGTGTACTGTGTGTACTGTGTGTACTGTGTGTACTGTGTGTACTGTGTGTACTGTGTGTACTGTGTGTACTGTGTGTACTGTGTGTACTGTGTGTACTGTGTGTACTGTGTGTACTGTGTGTACTGTGTGTACTGTGTGTACTGTGTGTACTGTGTGTACTGTGTGTACTGTGTGTACTGTGTGTACTGTGTGTACTGTGTGTACTGTGTGTACTGTGTGTACTGTGTGTACTGTGTGAACTGTGTGAACTGTGTGTACTGTGTGTACTGTGTGTACTGTGTGTACTGTGTGTACTGTGTGTACTGTGTGTACTGTGTGTACTGTGTGTACTGTGTGTAATGTGTGTAATGTGTGTAATGTGTGTAATCGGCACAAAGTACGTTATCGTCATCAGTGTATGTTACACAGTACACACATGGATAAAGTAAGTATGGATAGGAATCATACGCGATTTAGCGACCACAGAGCGGTACTAGCTGTCCTTTTTGTAGTACGGGGAACGGCCTACCACGGGGACGTTCCTACATATATGTGCACAAATTACCAGGCATGATGTCCATCGGTGGAACCAACACGCCATAAGTGTTTGTGAGAGCTTCCCGAATGAATTTAAACTTAATTGGGTTCATCCCACAATCACCGAAAGGCGAGAAACTATGCGGCGGGGCGGCCGTCTCAGCGTTGCGGCCTACCACGGGGTGGGCGGTATACTAGCTGGTGTTTTCGTAGTACGAGAAACGGCAGCGGCTGCGCGTGGTCGCGGTTAACAATAGCAAGTGGGCGGAGTTACCTATCCATACTCCCTTTATCCATGGTACACACATGCCGCTGGAGCATGATCAACACATGGGGCCGGAGGACCGGACCGGACCGGGACCGGGGTTCGGAGGACCGGACCGGACCGGGACCGGGGTTCGGAGGACCGGACCGGACCGGGACCGGGGGTCGGAGGGTCGGACCGGACCGGGACCGGGGTTCGGAGGACCGGACCGGACCGGGACCGGGGGTCGGAGGACCGGACCGGACCGGGACCGGGGGTCGGAGGACCGGACCGGACCGGGACCGGGGGTCGGAGGACCGGACCGGACCGGGACCGGGGGTCGGAGGACCGGACCGGACCGGGACCGGGGGTCGGAGGACCGGACCGGGATTGGGGGTCGGAGGACCGGACCGGACCGGGACCGGGACCGGGGGCCGGAGGACCGGACCGGACCGGACCGGGACCGGAGTCCGGAGGACCGGACCGGACCGGACCGGGACGGGGGTCGGAGGACCGGGACCGGGACCGGGACCGGGGGCCGGGGGCCGGAGGACCGGACCGGGACCGGGACCGGGACCGGGACCGGGACCGGGGACCGGGGGCCGGGGGCCGGAGGACCGGACCGGGACCGGGGGTTGGAGGACCGGACCGGACCGGGACCGGGGGCCGGAGGACCGGGGGCCGGGGGTCGGAGGACCGGACCGGGACCGGGGGCCGGAGGACCGGACCGGACCGGACGGACCGGACCGGACCGGACCGGACAGGACAGGACAGGACAGGACCGGACCGGACCGGACCGGACCGGACCGGACCGGACCGGACCGGGGACCGGGACCGGGACCCGGGACCGGGGGCCGGGGGCCGGGGGCCGGGGGCCGGGGGCCGGGGGCCGGGGGCCGGGGGCCGGGGGCCGGAGGACCGGACCGTGCCGGTAGGCCACATTCTGACCGGCCGGTGTTCTCCGGCTAGCAGCCCACTCATGCGTACCTGCCAGACACTTCAGCCCCGCAGTCAATACCAAACTGTGACTGTACCGCATCGTCATTTGTTTACCGATGATGAAACTGAGCGGTCGCACGGTACGGGCCTCACACACCCGTTAGCTGGCGCTGAACCCGGCGTACGGTGTCGCAGCCTCGCCCCATAGGCGGGGTACAGGCCGACAGCGCCACCTCGCCGGCAGGTGTCGCCGCCACGCCCCATAGGCCGGGTACAGCCCGACCCACCCTGCCGGTGGCGTGTCAACAAACTTCACACATGCAGTGTGCAGATGTCGCCCAGAGTGGTCATGCTGGAGTCTCATATTATGACCATTGGACACTATTGAGCATCACAAGTCAAATGTGAACACGAAGGGCGACGGAGGGCAACACAAATCATAGCTACTCACCTTTCTGACCCAGCGGTGTCCCAAATTTCAAACTTGATCTTGTCATTTTTGTAGAAGCGATATTCTGCACCGTAAGCAGCACCGACAGTCTAAAAAAGTGGAACCACTTACAAGATGGTATGCATTTGACAAAACTGACATACTTTGTAAGGGGGTTAAGCACAACCACCAACACCAAAATAAACATGAACACATTATATACTTATTAGAACCTTCACCTTACCTTACGGTAATCAGGATTTGTAGGCTTTAAGGCCTGTAGTACCCGCTCTCATCGAGCTCATGATTGCTGGCATATCTCAGTCAGTGTCAGGTATGCTGAACCCATCGTCAGCCCAATGGGCGTCCAATCTAGCCTTGAAGGCATTCAGCGAAGGAGCGCAGACCACTTCGGATGGGAGACCGTTCCAATCATTCACAATACGAGTGGCGAAGGCGAATCGTCTGACCCTTGTGGTCGTCGAGGACTTGCGGAATTTGAAAGGATGGCCTCTCATTGGACTGTCTGCCACGTGTGAAGTAAACGCTTGGATTCACGTCAACCCCACCGTGGACCAACTGATATGTGTAGATCATATCGCCTCTGCGCCACCTATAGTAGAGAGATGGAAGCTTTAAGTATCGGAGCCACTCTTCATATGGCTTGTAGCAAATGGACTCTACCATGCGAGTGGCTCTCCGCTGAACCCTTTCTAATAGCCGCTGATCTGACCTGTTGAATGGCCCCCATACTAAGTTGCCATATTCAAGATGTGGACGAACAAGCGTCTTGAACAGCATGGGAAGTGTGACTTCATCAATCAGTGCAAATTAATGCTGAATGACTGCCAGCACCCGGGTCACCTTAGCGACCGCCGACGAAGCATGCTCCCCGAACTTCAAGTCAGGATCGATGTGAACACCCAGGTCCTTCTCTAGGAGAGTGCTGTCCAGCTGAGCACCATCCATAGTGTACGCGAAACTGATATTTGCATGTCCAATGTGCAAGACCTTACATTTGCTCTGGTTGAAGGGCATCAGCCAGGTGGTTTTTTTTTTCTTCTTTAAAAAAAAAACTTTTTTCTATGCCGCCACCCATTAACAGGTGACCAGGAGTGCCCCCGCCCTCGATCCCATCGACGCACATCACCTTACTTTAACACCAGAGAACAAAAGAGAAAATGTTGTGGCACTCCCAGCTAGGAAATGGAAGAAGAAATAAAAAAGCAAATGAAGAGAGGAAGGCTAAGGGGTCAGTGGTAATGTGGTTAAAAATAAGAAGGCAGAAAGTAGTCGTTGCTGAAATCAACAAGTGACTGCCCCCCAACTACGCCCCTGGGAATCATACATTCTGACATTCGCACATACGTAACCGAGTTAGTAAGGATTGTAAGTGTGTGCCCCACTGCCTGCTGGCCCCATCACGTTGCCATCAAGAAAGGTTTGCCAGACAGTGAGGCAGGATACAATTTCATTCATACAAAGGTTGGGGAAGGCAGATCTTGGTCTAGGCAAGCAGAAGGTCTATGCTGGAACCCGGTGAGCCCCCCAGCTAAGCAAAGCTTGTTGCTGTTCGATCTCACCCAGGTTCCAGCGTCGGTTAGTCGGGGTGGCTTTCGCGCATGATATAATTAATTGATCTATAAGTTGAAACATGATCTAATTAATTCATATTTCAAGAAAGCAGAAAAGAAATAGAGGTACTATATTGCTCAACACCAATATAAATCTCTATCTCTGATTTACTATGTTTTATTTCAAATTATGCACGTTTATGCATGCTTATGTTGTTTGTTTATATACTGTTACTTAGTTCTGCAAATTTGTATTATTGTTTATTTATAATGTTACATACATTACAAATTGCATAACTTCATTCTTCTGCAACTTAGAAGTTAGAAGATGACTTTACAAATAGTTAACATTTAGCACTGCTATGGCTATTATTGTATTTAGGCTCATTTACATAAATGACTACAAGGAATTTTTTTTCTAGGCTTGTGAGGCAAGCAGGGAAGGGTTATTCATATTCACTGATCATGTGATTTTTAGTGATTTCTTTTATTTGTTTTTTAGTAGATGGTATTGAGTTTATGTGGGGGAATCTGGGGGCAACAATTGAATTCCATAAACGTGGTCCTATCCATGCTATGGTACGTGTCCGGTATAATTTTCGAGTGAATATTTCTTCAAAATGTCGTGCTACTCTTGAAGCTCTGTGATTGGTCTGAGTGAATTCGAAAAGTGAGGCTTAGACCACCTAGTGAGAGCATTCAAGTCTGACTGGAGATGTGCCACACCACCAGTGGAGGAAACATTTGAATACAGCTTCATGTCAACGGCAAACAGTTTCACATCACAGTGGACAACATCAGGCAAGTCATTCACATAGACAAGAAACAGTAACGGGCTGAGAACAGATCCCTGTGGAACTCCGCTAGCAACGTCTGTCCAATCTGAGTGACAACCTTTGAGGCAGACTGGTAATTGATTCAACTTTTTTGGAACGATTCAATCATGATTCACTTTGGAATATGAATGATTCAATCACCGCTCGATTCACAGATACAATTTTGAGAATTGATTCTGTGTGATTCAAAGATTCAAAACAAATATTTGCATCGATTCACGTTTGATTCAACATTTAAATATATGTGGTTAATTTATATCAAATCAATACAAAATGGAAACATACATATATATGATCATTAAAACATTGTTACAGCAATACTATTTCAGTATAAATGAATGCAGCCACTGGGACTGTATGTATTTGCACAATTTACCAGTGTACTTGAATCGTTAAGAATCGTACAAACTTCTGATTCAATCAGCCTTGATTTGATGCGGGTTTTGATTCTATCACGATTCATGAATCAAAAAATCTTGTGGTGAATCAATTATTGTTTGATTCAAGGAATTTTTATTGAACAATTCCATCAATTCAATCAGTGTTGAATCAATAACCAGTCTGCTTCAAGGACTACCTGCTGTTTCCTCTCAGTCAGAAAAGATTCTATCCATGCAAGAAGTTTGCCTGTGACACCATAGCTATGGAGTTTGTTTAAGAGTCTCAAATGCAGAACTGAATCAAAGGCCTTCTGAAAGTCAAGGTACACAATATCAACAGGGTTGGCGCTCTCTAGTTCCCTGCTCCAAGCTTCAAGGACCTCCAGCAGTTGCATGTTACAAAAGTGTCTCAGGCAGAACCCTGAGACACTTTTGATCATTGGACTCATAGATCATTGGACAAGATATTCTGCTCAGTCAGATGCAATAACACCTGGTCACAAATCAGGGACTCCAGAATCTTGCACAGTATGGCAGTCAGGGTAATAGGGCGGTAGTTACAGGGGTTCTGCTTATCACCCCTTTTAAATAGTGGTACTACCGGTCGTATTCCGCTTTTGCACACCTTTTTATAGGAAAATGAATATTGTATACTAATTCTACACATCTGATTTCATTAGAACTGCACTCAAAACAGGTACATTCTTAGTAATTACCTGAAATAATTATTTGTATCACCCGTCAATCGCCTCAGCCGACCGCAACGACTCCGCCAGCAACGGAGGTTTGGTGAGAGGCGAGTGTCATGTGTATATTTTTGGGTAGACAAAAAAGTGTCACATATAGATATTGCTTTGAAATTTGGTGTGGGCATTGTCCATACTTGGTTCTCCAATATTTCTTCTGTATAACTAACCTAACCCTGCCATTAAGTCTGATTGGGACGAAACCTAAGATTCGCTCGTAGCCATTAAGTCTGATCGGGACAAAACCTAAGATTTGCTTGTAGTAATTAAGTCTGATCAGGACAAACCTAAGATTTGCTTGTAGCCATTAAGTCCAGTCAAGACAAATCCTAAGATTCGCTCATAGCCATTAAGTCTGATCGGGACGAAACCTAAGATTCGCTTGTAGCCATAAGTCTGATCGGGACAAAACCTAAGATTCGCTCGTAGCCATTATGACTAAAAAGGTGTGCAAAAGCGGAATATCGCTGTACTACCTGCGCTAGTGGCCTGTCTTGCGGAATACATCCTGTAACAATCCTGTACAAGATGCATATCCTGTACAAGATGCATACAACTACAACATGCAATGCATAGGGTACAAGTCCAATCTTCAAGACTTCAGACACATACTAACCTCAAACTTTTCATGCTATCAGAATGTAAACAATACTGATGTACTATTACTAAAGCACAGTGCATCAGTATCATCTACATTATGATAGCATGGAAAGTCAAGAGGTTAGAACTTAGAATGTGTCTGAAGATTGGACTTTTACCCTATATACAATTATAAGTATAACATGCTTCTTTGCTTCAATTTGGCCCTGGAAGGGTGGTACCTACCTACCTACCTAGTTTGTAATGTGTATTTTAGGATGTTTATGTTATACACTTTCAATGGAAAGGCATTACTTACATTTGAGTTTGAGGTTGGAAAGCTTTTATGAAGGTATCTTGTACACAAACATGTCTTGCCAGCAAAGGCTTTACCAACCATCACAACTTTAATTGTAGGACAAGCAGCAGCCATTCTCGATCTATTCCTAATTTATCAAAAGCAGTAAGCGCATGACAGCTCTCCGCATTGGCATTGGCAATCACCAAACACACAACTCAAGGCCGTATAAGAGTGGTCGAGTCATCCGGGGATTTTAGCGCCCCAATCGCTTAAGATTAGCGTGACGTCACTGGTGCTATAGTCCGACTCTGCTGTCGCCGCACGCGTCTCGGTGCGGTGCGAATATTTCGAACGGATACGGATAGTTGCGCCTAAGGTACGGTCCTTAAGTTTACCGCGAATAATTATATCTCCTTAATTCATGCTAAGGGGAGACGGCCATACGTTGCCCCGGTCTGTGTGAGGGGCGACTGGCGAGACGGCCATACGCTGCACCGATCTGACCGAGGGGTGAGACGCCCATATACGCTGCCCCGGTCTGACTGAGGGGTGAGACAGCCATACGCTGTTCCGGTCTGGCTGAGGGAGATACGGCGATATTCTGCACCAATCTGGTTGAGGGATGAGACGCCCATACGTTGCCCCGGTCTGGTCGAGGGGTGAGACGGCTATACGCTGCCCCGGTCCAGCTGGGGGGGGGGGGGGGGGAGGAGACGGCCATACGCTGTTCCGGTCTGGCTGAGGGGCAAGACGGGCGTACGCTTCCCCGGTCCGGCTGATGGCGAGACGGCCGTTCGCTGCCCGGTCAGGCTGAGAGAGGAGACGGCCATAGGCTGCCCTGGTCTAGCTGAGGGTCGAGATGGACATACGCTGCCCCACTCCGGCTGAGGGGCGAGACGGCCGTACGCTGCCCCAGTCTGGCTGAGGGGCGAGACGGCCATACGCTGACCCGGTCTGGCTGAGGGGTGAGACTGCTATACGCTGCCCCGGTCCGGCTGAGAGGGGGGGAGGGAACGGCCATACGCTGCCCCGGTCCGACTGGGGGAGGGGGCGGGGGCACCCATGCGCTTCCCCGGTCCGGCTGAGGGGGAGCGGCTGCCCTGAATGGTGAGACGGTGACATACGCTTCCTCGGTCTGTCTGCGGGGCGAGACGGGCATGCGCTGCACTGGTCCGGCTGAGGGGCGAGACGGCCACATACACGCTGCCTTGGTCTGGCTGAGGGGCGAGACGGCCGAACGCTGCCCAGGTCCGGCTGAGAGGTGAGACGGCCGTACGCTATCCCGGTCCGGCTGATGGGCGAGACGGTCGTTCGCTGCCCCGGTCCGACTGAGGGGTGAGACGGCCATACGCTGCCCCGGTCTGGCTGAGGGAGGAGACGGACATACGCTTCCCTGGTCTGGCTGAGGGGCGATATGGTCATGCGCTGCTCCGGCCCAGTTGAGGGGCAATACGGCCATACGCTGCCCCGGTCTGGCTGAGGGCGAGATGGCCCTACGCTGCCCCGGTCCGGGCGAGACGGCTATACGCTGCCCCAGCCTGGCTGAGGTGTAATATACGCTGCCCCGGCCCGGGTTTAATGTTGCAAATGTCATTGTTTTGGCCTCATGTTCAAGATATGCTTTTTATAAATAAAAAAGCATAGAATTGCAACCTAACTACCTAACTTACTTATCTAACGGCGACGATTTCAAATCCCCGCTCGTCAACACCCGTCAAAAGACCGCAAAAACGCTCGAAAGGCGACGGGGCTGGCCACGACTGGACCACAGCACCAGTGACGTCATCGCTAATACGATTCCGCTCGACAGCCAATACATGGGGAATCTCGGGATGACAACCCCTGACACAACTCACGGCCCCCTTTACAACTCTCATTGCTAATTAAAGCACTGTTAACACACTGTAACTCGGCATGGGAATGGAATAGTCAAGCCGGCTTTGTAAATTATTTTCCTCCGTCTAGGCTGGAATAAGCCTAAATCAATACATTTTATTTTTCTGTACATGTGTATATTATTTGTTAAATTGACCTGTTTCATCACATATTTAATGAAAAAAAATAATCGTTATTTTGTTTTGCTTTTTGAATAATGTATACAAAGACAAAGGCCGCGGCGTTTGTAAAAATAAATAAAACTAAGATGTGGCGTTTTATGCGGATGGACCTTATTTGGCAGCTTATTGTAAATGAGGTGTGAGGCAAACTTAGCCTCTTTCAGTAGAGCGTCAAGTGTCACGTTTTTCCACCATGTTTTTGTTTTCAGCAAGTTTATTATGACGTCATAAGTGCAAACATTTTGATAAAATATTTCACCATTGTATGTGTCTGTCGCCAATTTACATACAAAATAACACAAATTAGTCAATTTTAATTTTAAGGAAGCCATTACCCGAATGCCCAAAATGCCCAAAAATATGTATTAAATTTCATCGGCCTGAGGTACACACCAATTACGTCACATATTGTGCTTGCAAGTCAAGTGTGCCGGATCAAAATGGACCACAAACTACGTCGAAAAGGCCCACTAGAAAACTGCGACCGTGCAAATGTGCAAACCACGTGCAACGGGGATATATATATATATATATATATACACCGGCATAATAATATTTACTGATGTGAGGCTGGAATACCTGTTTTGTAGATGTCCTCCATTTCTGGAAGATCCAATTTTGATGTCAATTTCGTTCTACTCGGACTCCTTTCTGTCCCTTTTGCTTTTATATCCAGTCATGTCGGTGTGGGAAGCATATCAAAACTGCTGCAGTTCCCTTGTCCTTAAATTCAAAACCTCCACTATCATAGCAGCTCCTCTACCTCTGTTGCACTGTTCGTCTTGATCTGTTCTGTCCCATCGTTGTCCAATCCTTTCCCTCTTCTGTCTCAGTCCTGTCCCACTTGAACTCTTGTCCCGAAACCTTACCATTACTGACTTGCTGGATTCCCTGTTACCTGTCTTCTTTAGTTACTTTCTCTGTCTCCATTCTCTATATCCATTCTACCCACATCAAGTAGGCCTAGGGTTAATTACTGTAGACATCAAAACACCATACTTGTTATGGTATGGATGTTCTTTAGTGCATCAGTACCTATCATTCATTTACACCACCAATAGCATGGAAATTCTGGTGTTTTTATGTGTCCATGAGTACAGTTGTTTACCCTATGTCCCAGTCTGCAAAACTTGGCAGGAACATCAACAAGATGTTTGGGGCAGCCCAAATCCTGCCCCAAATTGCTTTCATATCCAGTCATGTCAGTGTGGGAAGCATATCAAGACTGCTTCAGTTCCCTTGCCCTTTTCCCATTTCCAATTTTAATTCCCATTCCCCATTTCTTATTCCCCATTTGAGAAAGGATTTGACTGATACAATTTCGCTCCTCAGCCTAATGTTGTTGATGGGGGAGGGGGTCAGGTTGTCAGCAGAATCACATTTTATCTATTGTAAATTGGTTCCGAATGGCGTGAGTTGACCCATATAATCTTACTGCTGCCCCGGGCAGCAATTTCTGCCCAAAAATTTTGAAAGCTGCCTGAATTTCCAAAAGCTGCCCCAATTTGTTTGTGTTGGTGCCAACCCTGCCCCGACGAGATATCGCCAAACCTGCCATGTTTTGCAGACCAGCCTATGTCATGGAAATCACACCCCATCCTCATCAACAGTGATATTCAAAACTAGTTGCATTTTGAACCCTGCTATGGATGTGCCACCTTTATCCTTTTTTAACATGTTAACTGCTTGTCAGCACAGCAATAATGCTGAAACAGCTATTCTTAACCTTCATCTATGAATGAACCATTCAAAGAAGTAAATGGTGGAAGTTTAATCGGAAATGGTTCTTGAACACTGGTGCATTATAGGCTGCTGGTGCTCGGGTAATTATAATGTTTAGAGTCTAACAACCTTTTAACTATTGTTATTCTTTACAGAACAATGTCTGAGCAATATTTTCCCAGAGGTGGTAAAATTAAGAGGAAGGCCACTGACTCTGGTGGAGATAAGGCAGATGAAGACAAGCTCTTTGATGTAAGTGTTCTATTTTTGTGTTCTATTTTTAGTCATGCCAATGTTCCTACTACATCACTCATGATATGTTTTCAAGCATTGCTTCCTGTAGCTTCTTGTTGATCTTCCTTTATATGTATTCAAGCATTGCTAACTTTTGGTTGGCAACTCAGTGCTATCAATGTCCATCAGAAAATGTGTGAATTACATAGTTCAAGGCATCAATATCATGCTTCCAAAACCTTCAATGATTTTTGCAAACTTGAATGTAGGAAGGGCAGTGGCATCTTTAAACATATCCTCTGTATTTCCTTCTCTGGATGTCCTTTGGAAGTGGAAGCAAGTTCTAGGGAAAGTTCTAGGGGCTAAGATATTTTAAGGCATTTTTTTAAGTGATGCATTTTTGCTGAGAAGTAAATATATGTTGCTCATAAATGTGAATATGTTGTATATTTACATAGGGATTTATTTAGTTGAATTTGAGGCCTTGCACTTGCTCTTCATGTGTTCATGTTTTCAACAGGATCAACTAAAGAAGAAAGCAAAAAAGCAAAAGAGGGTGAAGCAAAAGAAGACTAAGGGAGATGAAAAGCGTGCAAATGAAACTGAGGATGACGTTACTCATGTAGACCCTCTAAAGCAAGATGTGAGTTTTTCCATTATTATAGGTTTTTAAAGTTTTTTTTTAAGTTGAGGCTATGTGAAACATTGCTTGGTTAAGTTTCTGGGGCCAGAATGCCTTAGTAAGCATAATTATGTAGACCATCACCCGTACCCTCCATAGTCCATATATTGTTGTTAACTGCAAAATGTGTTCACAGTCAAGAGGTTAGCATGCCACAAAAACTTTGCAATGTGCTCCTGGGCCACTAACCACAAGCTGCTGCTGCAGCAGGTCATTCCAGTCAAGCTCTAATATTTTGTATGAGTTGAGGCCCAAACTGATGTTGTTTCAACTCAAACCTTGCTGCCTTGACTGGGTGAACATGGTGTCTGGTAGACCTGCTTATCAGGGACTGTTAACAACCAAGACTGGTTTTGCATGTGCCAGGATCTGGAGGCTCAGATGGTGCTGCTCGGTCGGGTGAAGGAGGTCGGAGAGTTCAAACTGCTGGTCAGCCTTCCCTGCCATCTGGTGGGCGCTGTACCAGTCACCAGCATATCCAGCACATACAGCAAACTGCTCAACAATCAGCAGGAGGAGGATGTGAGTGACCTCTGACAGACTGGTGTAGTATTGCTGCGATGAGGGTTCCTGGACTCTTCCCCATCTTTCAAACTTCTATTGCTTGTGATGAATTGTCAGCTCTAAATTAAAGTTGATCAACCACACAGTTGATGATGACATTTGGTTGAGGGTTTGAAAGTTGGAAGTCGTGTGATTTTTCCTGTTGAATCCCGGGGGATTTTACAATCAAATCGATATCGTTCAGCATGATTCAGGCACATGTTATGCTGTCACCACATCAATTATATATTTCTGAGTACCTAGTTTCTGACATAAGAATAATGTGACTATGTTGCATGATTTTTGTACAGTGTACATGCTCAATATATAACTATCCAGTTTGGTTTTCAGTGGCATTCCGTACCGCGGCCGTCCTCCCCGTGTATAGCCGGCGGCGGTTCTGTGGGTACGTCAGTCTGACGAAGGTGGACCGGTCTGTAACCCCCCCCCCCCCGTCTGTAGCCGGCGCCGGCCCTGACGGAGCTGTTCAGCGCCGGTCAGTACGTCAGCTGTATGGTGACGAAGGTGGACCAGTCTGTAACCCCTGCCCCCACCCCCACCCCCGTCTGTAGCCGGCGCCGGCCCTGGCGGAGCTGTTCACCGTCGGTCAGTACGTCAGCTGTATGGTGACGAAGGTGGACCGGTCTGTAACCCCCCCCCCCCCCCCGTCTGTAGCCGGCGCCGGCCCTGACGGAGCTGTTCAGCACCGGTCAGTACGTCAGCTGTATGGTGACGAAGGTGGACCAGTCTGTAACCCCTGCCCCCCCCCCCGTCTGTAGCCGGCGCCGGCCCTGGCGGAGCTGTTCACCGCCGGTCAGTACGTCAGCTGTATGGTGACGAAGGTGGACCAGTCTGGCCACAAGGTGCGCAACACGCTCTCCGTCAGCCCGGAGGACGTCAACGGCAGCCTGGCGGCCTCGGCACTTGGAGCCGGACTGGTGAGTCAGCAGCCGGGGCTGGTGAGAAACGGGACGCTGTGGAGACTGGGGGGAGGAGGAGGAGGAGGAGGAGGAGGAGGAGGAGGAGGAGGAGGAGGAGGAGGAGGAGGAGGAGGAGGAGGAGGAGGAGGAGGAGGAGGAGGAGGAGGAGGAGGAGGAGGAGGAGGAGGAGGAGGAGGAGGAGGAGGAGGAGGAGGAGGAGGAGGAGGAGGAGGAGGAGGAGGAGGAGGAGGAGGAGGAGGAGGAGGAGGAGGAGGAGGAGGAGGAGGAGGAGGAGGATCAGCAGTCGGGGCTGGTGGGATGGCACCCCTGACACAGCTGATGCTTGGATATTGAATATGAATGATATTGTGTAGTGATAATATTGGATGCATCGTTCCTGGACTCGTAAGGAGCGGCGCTGTTTTAGGAGTCTGTAAGGAGCGGTGCTGTTTTAGGAGTCGGTAAGGTGCGGTGCTGTTTTAGGAGTCGGTAAGGAGCGGTGCTGTTTTAGGAGTCGGTAAGGTGCGGTGCTGTTTTAGGAGTCGGTAAGGAGCGGTGCTGTTTTAGGAGTCGGTAAGGAGCGGTGCTGTTTTAGGAGTCGGTAAGGAACGGTGCTGTTTTAGGAGTCGGTAAGGAGCGGCGCTGTTTTAGGAGTCGGTAAGGAGCGGCGCTGTTTTAGGAGTCGGTAAGGTGCGGTGCTGTTTTAGGAGTCGGTAAGGAGCGGTGCTGTTTTAGGAGTCGGTAAGGAACGGTGCTGTTTTAGGAGTCGGTAAGGAGCGGTGCTGTTTTAGGAGTCGGTAAGGAGCGGTGCTGTTTTAGGAGTCGGTAAGGAGCGGTGCTGTTTTAGGAGTCGGTAAGGAGCGGTGCTGTTTTAGGAGTCGGTAAGGAGCGGTGCTGTTTTAGGAGTCGGTAAGGAGCGGTGCTGTTTTAGGAGTCGGTAAGGAGCGGTGCTGTTTTAGGAGTCGGTAAGGAGCGGTGCTGTTTTAGGAGTCGGTAAGGAGCGGTGCTGTTTTAGGAGTCGGTAAGGAACGGTGCTGTTTTAGGAGTCGGTAAGGAGCGGTGCTGTTTTAGGAGTCGTAAGGAGCGGCGCTGTTTTAGGAGTCGGTAAGGAGCGGCGCTGTTTTAGGAGTCGGTAAGGAGCGGCACTGTTTTAGGAGTCGGTAAGGAGCGGCGCTGTTTTAGGAGTCGGTAAGGAGCGGTGCTGCTTTAGGAGTCGTAAGGAGCGGTGCTGTTTTAGGAGTCTGTAAGGAGCGGTGCTGTTTAAGGAGTCGGTAAGGATGTAAGGAGCGGCGCTGTTTTAGGAGTCGTAAGGTGCGGCGCTGTTTTAGGAGTCTGTAAGGAGCGGTGCTGTTTTAGGAGTCGGTAAGGAGCGGCACTGTTTTAGGAGTCGGTAAGGAGCGGTGCTGTTTTAGGAGTCGGTAAGGAGCGGCGCTGTTTTAGGAGTCGGTAAGGAGCGGTGCTGCTTTAGGAGTCGTAAGGAGCGGTGCTGTTTTAGGAGTCTGTAAGGAGCGGTGCTGTTTAAGGAGTCGGTAAGGATGTAAGGAGCGGCGCTGTTTTAGGAGTCGTAAGGTGCGGCGCTGTTTTAGGAGTCTGTAAGGATGTAAGGAGCGGCGCTGTTTTAGGAGTCGTAAGGTGCGGCGCTGTTTTAGGAGTCTGTAAGGATGTAAGGAGCGGCGCTGTTTTAGGAGTCGGTAAGGAGCGGTGCTGTTTTAGGAGTCTGTAAGGATGTAAGGAGCGGCGCTGTTTTAGGAGTCTGTAAGGATGTAAGGAGCGGCGCTGTTTTAGGAGTCGGTAAGGAGCGGTGCTGTTTTAGGAGTCGGTAAGGAGCGGTGCTGTTTTAGGAGTCGGTAAGGAGCGGTGCTGTTTTAGGAGTCTGTAAGGATGTAAGGAGCGGCGCTGTTTTAGGAGTCGGTAAGGAGCGGTGCTGTTTTAGGAGTCGGTAAGGAGCGGCACTGTTTTAGGAGTCGGTAAGGAGTGGCGCTGTTTGAGGAGTCTGTAAGGAGTGGCGCTGTTTGAGGAGTCTGTAAGGAGTGGCGCTGTTTGAGGAGTCGGTAAGGAGCGGCGCTGTTTTAGGAGTCTGTAAGGATGTAAGGAGCGGCGCTGTTTTAGGAGTCTGTAAGGAGTGGCGCTGTTTTAGGAGTCTCGGCTATGTCCGGCGGCGTGTGCATATTACGTTTTCGAACTGGCTGCGCCGTAAGTCTTCTGAGTGCAGACTGGCTAGTGGTTATTGGTTCGACTCTGATTGAATCTATTCAAATCGTTCAATCAAAATTCCTTGAATTAAAAAAAAATCGATTCACTAGCAGATCTTTTGATTCATGAATCGTGATTGAATCAAACCCCGCATGTAATCAAGGCTGATTGACTCAAAAGATTTAACGATTCTGTTTTTTTTTTTTTGGGGGGGGGGGCGCTTCAGCGCGTTGAGGCTATCAAGCGCCCTTCCAGTCTATGCTAGTTCAGCGCTCACGAGTGGGGGTGGTCGTAAACTGTTATACAACTTGCTTGATTTAACGATTCTTAACGATTCAAGTGCACATGGTAAATTGTGCAAATACAATGCAGTCCCAGTGGCTATATTCATTTATACTGACATATTGCTGTAACAATGTTTTAATGATCATATATATGTATGTTTCCATTTGTATTGATTTTGCATAAATTTAACATATATATTTAAATGTTGAATCAAATGTGAATCGATTTTTTGTTATTATTTCAATGGGAAAGAATCAATTCTCAAAATGTTCTTCATGAATCGAACGGTAATTGTATCATTCAGGTTCCAAAATGAATCGTGATTGAATCGTTCCAAAAAGAAGTTGAATTAATAACCAGTCTGGAGTTCTGACCCCTGGCTTGTGCGGCCAGCGGCACTATTGCCTGTACTATTGCCTGTGCTATTGCCTGTGCTATTGCCTGTACTATTGCCTGTACTATTGCCTGCCTGTTGCCTGTCTGTGTTCCCTGAGACGGTCGGTGTAAATGTTTACCGGCGACGGATTACCGGTGTCTGATTTTATTTTGTCTGTGTGTTTGTGTAGGTGCTGCAGTGTTCGGTGAAGAGCGAGGAGGATAACGTGTACGACATCGACTGCGGCATCACTGGCACCAGGGCCGTACTGCCAAAATCGGCACTCGGCACCGACCCGCCCGCCCTCGGTGAGAAACACACTTCTCCAATTGGATGCTGTAGGAACTGATAGTCATGTGTGGACATGGGACTGGTATGACTATTTTCGTCAGGTATCGGGATATTACGTGTGTATTACGTGGTATTTCGCTTCGCTTTTTATGCTGTCCCAATTTCGTTCTTCGGAAGGGCTTCAATGTTTTGTGTATTTTCGAAGTCCTTAAAGGGAATAGTTCACCTTTAACATGGGGTTTTGAACTGAGATAGCAGATTTGTAGAGCAGATCGATAAAAAAACGGGTTGTGGTGAAAGAATTGCCTCGCTCTTTGCCAAGAAATTTCGACACAGGACTAGTCTGACATGTAGACACAGGACATGTCTACATGTCAGGCGAGATCAGCTGAACATGTTCGTGAATTTTTTTTCGAAAAAAAAATTGCTTATCTTGGAAGATATTCAACTTTTAGTTTTAAGAGGAAAACTGGGTTGGTGACGTCATTTTTTTTTTAATAACAGAAATCCTTTGTGCTGCCAAATATATGGCACAATTTTTTTGTCGACATCTATTGCACAGAAAAATTGCGAACCACCCGTTGTCTAGATTTGGCTAGCACTATCAGCTGGAGTTGTTGCAGCAGTTGGCCGCCAGGGACCGCTAGTGAGCCAGGGTGTTATGACGTCGCAAGCAAATGGTACCACTAAATATTGATTTATTTCTTTATTTATAAATAAATAAATATTTAGCGTTAAATATGTAACTGGTACCATTTGCTTGTGACGTCATAACACATCACCATAACATGCGATGCGTTACCACAATATGCGACGCTCACTAGCGGTCCCTGGCGGCCAACTGCTGCAACAACTCCAGCTGATAGTGCTAGCCTCTAGATTCCGAATCACCCAGGGATCGATAAATGCAAGACGAAAATATTCCAAGGCTGACCTTAAAACAAGTTGACTATCATTACCAGTTGGGTAAAGAGAGACGACGCTGTCGGTTTAGAGGTCCTATTCAAATACACATGGGCCTGATTTTTTACAGATGTCAAAATCAAACTCGAATATCTTTTTGATTAGATCATTGTGGTTGTGTTAACTGCTACCATACTTGATTTCAATGTCAAGCCATCAACTCAACTCAAATCTCAACTCAAATCTAATGTTAAGGTGGGATAGTCCCTTTAAGTGTGTGTGTGTGTGGGCTAAGTAAGTTCCTTGAAACTTACTCAGTAAGTTCCTCCAAGAAAGAGTACCATTCTTACCTGCGTGTCGGCTGTGTGTGTGTGTGTGTGTGTGTGTGTGTGTGTGTGTGTGTGTGTGTGTGTGTGTGTGTGTGTGTGTGTGTGTGTGTGTGTGTGTGTTGGCAGTTGCCGGCCAGGTGCTGTGGTGTCTGGTGGACTCTGTGCGCGCCCAGGACGGTCTGTACACGCTGACGCTGTCGGCTGACCCGGGCCGGCTGAACGGCGCCGAGCCAGGCCCCGAGTGCAGCCTGACCCGACAGACCCTGCTGCCCGGCATGCGGCTACCAATCACTGTGGACAAGGTGAGGTCGGGGTGACGACATCCATACCCATCACTGTGGACAAGGTCAGGTCGGGGTGATGACATCCATACCCATCACTGTGGACAAGGTGAGGTCGGGGTGATGACAGACTATACCCATCACTGTGGACAAGGTCAGGTCGGGGTAACGACATCTGTACCCATCACTGTGGACAAGGTGAGGTCGGGGTAACGACATCCATACCCATCACTGTGGACAAGGTGAGGTCGGGGTGACGACATCCATACCCATCACTGTGGACAAGGTGAGGTCGGGGTGATGACAGACTATACCCATCACTGTGGACAAGGTGAGGTCGAGGTGATGACAGACTATACCCATCACTGTGGACAAGGTCAGGTCGGGGTGACGACATCCATACCCATCACTGTGGACAAGGTGAGGTCGGGGTGACGACATCCATACCCATCACTGTGGACAAGGTGAGGTCGGGGTGATGACATCCATACCCATCACTGTGGACAAGGTGAGGTCGGGGTGATGACATCCATACCCATCACTGTGGACAAGGTGAGGTCGGGGTGATGACATCCATACCCATCACTGTGGACAAGGTGAGGTCGGGGTGACGACATCCATACCAATCACTGTGGACAAGGTGAGGTCGGGGTGACGACATCCATACCCATCACTGTGGACAAGGTGAGGTCGGGGTGATGACAGACTATACCCATCACTGTGGACAAGGTCAGGTCGGGGTAACGACATCTGTACCCATCACTGTGGACAAGGTGAGGTCGGGGTGACGACATCCATACCCATCACTGTGGACAAGGTGAGGTCGGGGTGACGACATCCATACCCATCACTGTGGACAAGGTGAGGTCGGGGTGACGACATCCATACCCATCACTGTGGACAAGGTGAGGTCGGGGTGATGACAGACTATACCCATCACTGTGGACAAGGTGAGGTCGGGGTGATGACAGACTATACCCATCACTGTGGACAAGGTGAGGTCGGGGTGACGACATCTATACCCATCACTGTGGACAAGGTGAGGTCGGGGTGACGACAGACTATACCCATCACTGTGGACAAGGTGAGGTCGGGGTGACGACAGACTATACCCATCACTGTGGACAAGGTGAGGTCGAGGTGATGACAAGACTATACCCATCACTGTGGACAAGGTGAGGTCGGGGTGATGACATCCATACCCATCACTGTGGACAAGGTGAGGTCGGGGTGATGACAGACTATACCCATCACTGTGGACAAGGTGAGGTCGGGGTGATGACATGCGGCTACCAATCACTGTGGACAAGGTGAGGTCGGGGTGACGACATACTATACCCATCACTGTGGACAAGGTGAGGTCGGGGCGATGACAGACTATACCCATCACTGTGGACAAGGTGAGGTCGGGGTGATGACATCCATACCCATCACTGTGGACAAGGTGAGGTCGGGGTGATGCCAGACTATACCCATCACTGTGGACAAGGTGAGGTCGGGGTGATGACATCCATACCCATCACTGTGGACAAGGTGAGGTCGAGGTGACGACATCCATACCCATTACTGTGGACAAGGTGAGGTCGAGGTGACGACAGACTATACCCATCACTGTGGACAAGGTGAGGTCGGGGTGATGACATCCATACCCATCACTGTGGACAAGGTGAGGTCGGGGTGACGACATCTATACCCATCACTGTGGACAAGGTGAGGTCGGGGTGATGACAGACTATACCCATCACTGTGGACAAGGTCAGGTCGGGGTGACGACATCCATACCCATCACTGTGGACAAGGTGAGGTCGGGGTGACGACATACTATACCCATCACTGTGGACAAGGTGAGGTCGGGGTGATGACAGACTATACCCATCACTGTGGACAAGGTGAGGTCGAGGTGATGACATCTATACCCATCACTGTGGACAAGGTGAGGTCGGGGTGATGACATCCATACCCATCACTGTGGACAAGGTGAGGTCGAGGTGATGACAGACTATACCCATCACTGTGGACAAGGTGAGGTCGGGGTGATGACATCCATACCCATCACTGTGGACAAGGTGAGGTCGAGGTGATGACATCCATACCCATCACTGTGGACAAGGTGAGGTCGGGGTGACGACATCCATACCCATTACTGTGGACAAGGTGAGGTCGGGGTGATGACAGACTATACCCATCACTGTGGACAAGGTGAGGTCGGGGTGACGACATACTATACCCATCACTGTGGACAAGGTGAGGTCGGGGTGATGACAGACTATACCCATCACTGTGGACAAGGTGAGGTCGGGGTGACGACATACTATACCCATCACTGTGGACAAGGTGAGGTCGGGGTGATGACATCCATACCCATTACTGTGGACAAGGTGAGGTCGGGGTGATGACAGACTATACCCATCACTGTGGACAAGGTGAGGTCGGGGTGACGACATACTATACCCATCACTGTGGACAAGGTGAGGTCGGGGTGATGACATCCATACCCATCACTGTGGACAAGGTGAGGTCGGGGTGATGACAGACTATACCCATCACTGTGGACAAGGTGAGGTCGAGGTGATGACATGCGGCTACCAATCACTGTGGACAAGGTGAGGTCGGGGTGACGACATACTATACCCATCACTGTGGACAAGGTGAGGTCGGGGTGATGACAGACTATACCCATCACTGTGGACAAGGTGAGGTCGGGGTGATGACAGACTATACCCATCACTGTGGACAAGGTGAGGTCGGGGTGATGACATGCGGCTACCAATCACTGTGGACAAGGTGAGGTCGGGGTGACGACATACTATACCCATCACTGTGGACAAGGTGAGGTCGGGGTGATGACAGACTATACCCATCACTGTGGACAAGGTGAGGTCGGGGTGATGACATCCATACCCATCACTGTGGACAAGGTGAGGTCGGGGTGATGACAGACTATACCCATCACTGTGGACAAGGTGAGGTCGGGGTGACGACATCCATACCCATCACTGTGGACAAGGTGAGGTCAGGGTGATGACATCCATACCCATCACTGTGGACAAGGTGAGGTCGAGGTGACGACATCCATACCCATTACTGTGGACAAGGTGAGGTCGAGGTGACGACAGACTATACCCATCACTGTGGACAAGGTGAGGTCGGGGTGATGACATCCATACCCATCACTGTGGACAAGGTGAGGTCGGGGTGATGACAGACTATACCCATCACTGTGGACAAGGTGAGGTCGGGGTGATGACATCCATACCCATCACTGTGGACAAGGTGAGGTCGGGGTGATGACAGACTATACCCATCACTGTGGACAAGGTGAGGTCGGGGTGATGACATCCATACCCATCACTGTGGACAAGGTGAGGTCGGGGTGATGACATCCATACCCATCACTGTGGACAAGGTGAGGTCGGGGTGATGACAGACTATACCCATCACTGTGGACAAGGTGAGGTCGGGGTGATGACATCCATACCCATCACTGTGGACAAGGTGAGGTCGGGGTGATGACAGACTATACCCATCACTGTGGACAAGGTGAGGTCGGGGTGATGACATCCATACCCATCACTGTGGACAAGGTGAGGTCGGGGTGATGACAGACTATACCCATCACTGTGGACAAGGTGAGGTCGGGGTGATGACATCCATACCCATCACTGTGGACAAGGTCAGGTCGGGGTGACGACATACTATACCCATCACTGTGGACAAGGTGAGGTCGGGGTGATGACAGACTATACCCATCACTGTGGACAAGGTGAGGTCGGGGTGATGACAGACTATACCCATCACTGTGGACAAGGTGAGGTCGGGGTGACGACATCTATACCCATCACTGTGGACAAGGTGAGGTCGGGGTGACGACATCCATACCCATTACTGTGGACAAGGTGAGGTCGAGGTGATGACAGACTATACCCATCACTGTGGACAAGGTGAGGTCGAGGTGACGACATCCATACCCATTACTGTGGACAAGGTGAGGTCGAGGTGACGACATACTATACCCATCACTGTGGACAAGGTGAGGTCGGGGTGATGACATGCGGCTACCAATCACTGTGGACAAGGTGAGGTCGGGGTGACGACATACTATACCCATCACTGTGGACAAGGTGAGGTCGGGGTGATGACAGACTATACCCATCACTGTGGACAAGGTGAGGTCGGGGTGATGACATCCATACCCATCACTGTGGACAAGGTGAGGTCGGGGTGATGACAGACTATACCCATCACTGTGGACAAGGTGAGGTCGGGGTGATGACATGCGGCTACCAATCACTGTGGACAAGGTGAGGTCGGGGTGACGACATACTATACCCATCACTGTGGACAAGGTGAGGTCGGGGTGATGACAGACTATACCCATCACTGTGGACAAGGTGAGGTCGGGGTGATGACATCCATACCCATCACTGTGGACAAGGTGAGGTCGGGGTGATGACAGACTATACCCATCACTGTGGACAAGGTGAGGTCGGGGTGACGACATCCATACCCATCACTGTGGACAAGGTGAGGTCGGGGTGATGACATCCATACCCATCACTGTGGACAAGGTGAGGTCGAGGTGACGACATCCATACCCATTACTGTGGACAAGGTGAGGTCGAGGTGACGATAGACTATACCCATCACTGTGGACAAGGTGAGGTCGGGGTGATGACATCCATACCCATCACTGTGGACAAGGTGAGGTCGGGATGATGACAGACTATACCCATCACTGTGGACAAGGTGAGGTCGGGGTGATGACATCCATACCCATCACTGTGGACAAGGTGAGGTCGAGGTGACGACATCCATACCCATTACTGTGGACAAGGTGAGGTCGAGGTGACGACAGACTATACCCATCACTGTGGACAAGGTGAGGTCGGGGTGATGACATCCATACCCATCACTGTGGACAAGGTGAGGTCGGGGTGACGACATCCATACCCATCACTGTGGACAAGGTGAGGTCAAGGTGATGACAGACTATACCCATCACTGTGGACAAGGTGAGGTCGGGGTGACGACATCTATACCCATCACTGTGGACAAGGTCAGGTCGGGGTGACGACATCCATACCCATCACTGTGGACAAGGTGAGGTCGGGGTGATGACAGACTATACCCATCACTGTGGACAAGGTGAGGTCGAGGTGATGACAGACTATACCCATCACTGTGGACAAGGTGAGGTCGGGGTGATGACATCCATACCCATCACTGTGGACAAGGTGAGGTCGGGGTGATGACATCCATACCCATCACTGTGGACAAGGTGAGGTCGAGGTGATGACAGACTATACCCATCACTGTGGACAAGGTGAGGTCGGGGTGACGACATCTATACCCATCACTGTGGACAAGGTCAGGTCGGGGTGACGACATCCATACCCATCACTGTGGACAAGGTGAGGTCGGGGTGATGACAGACTATACCCATCACTGTGGACAAGGTGAGGTCGAGGTGATGACAGACTATACCCATCACTGTGGACAAGGTGAGGTCGGGGTGATGACATCCATACCCATCACTATGGACAAGGTGAGGTCGGGGTGATGACAGACTATACCCATCACTGTGGACAAGGTGAGGTCGGGGTGATGACATCCATACCCATCACTGTGGACAAGGTGAGGTCGGGGTGATGACAGACTATACCCATCACTGTGGACAAGGTGAGGTCGGGGTGATGACATCCATACCCATCACTGTGGACAAGGTGAGGTCGGGGTGATGACATCCATACCCATCACTGTGGACAAGGTGAGGTCGGGGTGATGACAGACTATACCCATCACTGTGGACAAGGTGAGGTCGGGGTGATGACATCCATACCCATTACTGTGGACAAGGTGAGGTCGAGGTGATGACAGACTATACCCATCACTGTGGACAAGGTGAGGTCGGGGTGATGACATCCATACCCATCACTGTGGACAAGGTGAGGTCGGGGTGATGACATCCATACCCATCACTGTGGACAAGGTGAGGTCGGGGTGATGCCAGACTATACCCATCACTGTGGACAAGGTGAGGTCGGGGTGATGACATCCATACCCATTACTGTGGACAAGGTGAGGTCGAGGTGATGACAGACTATACCCATCACTGTGGACAAGGTGAGGTCGGGGTGACATCTATACCCATCACTGTGGACAAGGTGAGGTCGGGGTGATGACATCCATACCCATCACTGTGGACAAGGTGAGGTCGAGGTGATGACAGACTATACCCATCACTGTGGACAAGGTGAGGTCGGGGTGACGACATCTATACCCATCACTGTGAACAAGGTGAGGTCGAGGTGACGACATCTATACCCATCACTGTGGACAAGGTGAGGTCGGGGTGATGACAGACTATACCCATCACTGTGGACAAGGTGAGGTCGGGGTGACGACATCTATACCCATCACTGTGGACAAGGTGAGGTCGGGGTGACGACATCTATACCCATCACTGTGGACAAGGTGAGGTCGGGGTGATGACAGACTATACCCATCACTGTGGACAAGGTGAGGTCGAGGTGACGACAGACTATACCCATCACTGTGGACAAGGTGAGGTCGAGGTGACGACATACTATACCCATCACTGTGGACAAGGTGAGGTCGGGGTGACGACATCTATACCCATTACTGTGGACAAGGTGAGGCCGGGGTGACGACATCTATACCCATCACTGTGGACAAGGTGAGGTCGGGGTGATGACAGACTATACCCATCACTGTGGACAAGGTGAGGTTGGGGTGACGACATCTATACCCATCACTGTGGACAAGGTGAGGTCGGGGTGACGACATCTATACCCATCACTGTGGACAAGGTGAGGTCGGGGTGATGACAGACTATACCCATCACTGTGGACAAGGTGAGGTCGAGGTGACGACAGACTATACCCATCACTGTGGACAAGGTGAGGTCGAGGTGACGACATACTATACCCATCACTGTGGACAAGGTGAGGTCGGGGTGACGACATCTATACCCATCACTGTGGACAAGGTGAGGTCGAGGTGACGACATCTATACCCATCACTGTAGACAAGGTGAGGTCGGGGTGACGACATCTATACCCATCACTGTGGACAAGGTGAGGTCGGGGTGACGACATCTATACCCATTACTGTGGACAAGGTGAGGTCGAGGTGACGACAGACTATACCCATCACTGTGGACAAGGTGAGGTCGAGGTGACGACAGACTATACCCATCACTGTGGACAAGGTGAGGTCGAGGTGACGACATACTATACCCATTACTGTGGACAAGGTGAGGTCGAGGTGACGACAGACTATACCCATCACTGTGGACAAGGTGAGGTCGGGGTAACGACATCTGTACCCATCACTGTGGACAAGGTGAGGTCGGGGTGACGACATCTATACCCATCACTGTGGACAAGGTGAGGTCGGGGTGACGACAGACTATACCCATCACTGTGGACAAGGTGAGGTCGGGGTGACGACATCTACACCCATCACTGTGGACAAGGTGAGGTCGGGGTGACGACATCTATACCCATCACTGTGGACAAGGTGAGGTCGGGGTGACGACATCTATACCCATCACTGTGGACAAGGTGAGGTCGAGGTGACGACATCTATACCCATCACTGTGGACAAGGTGAGGTCGGGGTGCTGCCAGACTACCTAGTTTGAAGTCGACACAGGGTTCATTGAGCTGCTCATCTTTAAAGGGGGTTCATTGAGCTGCTCCCACCTTCCCAAAAGTTGTCAATTGTACGCGGCTTGTGGTGCAGAATATGAAGTAATTGCTGCCGAACACGATTATGACATTTGTTTCTCGCAAGCAGTGCTCAATTTCATAAAAAGTTAAGTTTTAATATTTGGGTTGATGACGTCATATTGAGCTCTAGTGAGCTATACAGAAATCCTTTACGCTGCCAAAGTATGGCACAATTATTTCGAGACAATTCTGGCGCTTTGAATACAAAATAAACCAATTACCAAACCATTTGAAACACACAAATATCTCCAAGTCTAACTTTAAAACAAGTCGACTATCATCACCATTTGGTAAAGAGAGCTGACGTCATCGGCTTTAGACCCCTATTCAAATACACGTGGGGTTTATTCGTTACAATTGTCAAGACCAAGCTCGATTTTCTTTTTGATTATACCTATGTGGTTGTTTTAACTGCTACCCTACTTAATTTCAATGCAAATCCAACAACATGGCTATCTCAACTCAAAACTAATGTTAAGGTGGGAGTGTCCCTTTAACTGGTCAATACGCTATCGCTGAGGGCTGATATCAGCAGCCATCGGACCAGTATATCTGCGTCAGCTGTCCTGTCGGCTGTAGTCTGACCGTTGTTCCGCTCTCCGCTGTCCAGGTGCTGCCGGGAGGTCTCCAGGTCCGTCTGCCGCACAACGTCACCGGCCTCATCTACAAAACGCAGCTGGACGAGGCGGCCGACTGTCCTAACGACTACAACGCCGGCGCGGCGGCTCACGCACGTCTCCTGTACACGCTGCCCGTGCTGCGGCGCGTGTACCTGAGCCTGCGACCGGCCGTCGGGCGGCTGCCGGCGGCAGAGCCGGCGGCCGGCCTGCTGACGGAGGCGGCCGGAGAGCGGCTGCCGGCCCAGGTGCTGGACGCCGACCAGCACGGCGTCCGGATGGTGCTGTCGGACGGAGGCGGCGTGGCGTTCGCGCCCGTCTGGCACGCGCGTCGCACCGGCGCCGGCCGCTGGGTGCGCGGCGAGGAGGCGCGCTGCACACTGCTGGCCTACGACGCCATGGACGAGGTGTACATCGCGTCCATGAAGGGGTGAGCATCGCGTCCATGAAGGGGTGAGCAGCAGAGAGCTGCCGCTGTCCAGCAGGCGGGAGACTGGGCTGCGGGGACGCTGAACTGTGTGCAGTGGGGCTGATTTCGTCAGGTGGGGTACGGCTACCCGCTGTCCAGCAGGCGGGAGACGGGGCTGCGGGGACGCTGAACTGTGTGCAGTGGGGCTGGTTTCGTTAGGTGGTGTATGGCTACCCGCTGTCCAGCAGGCGGGAGACGGGGCTGTGGGGACGCTGAACTGTGTGCAGTGGGGCTGGTTTCGTCAGGTGGGGTACGGCTACCCGCTGTCCAGCAGGCGGGATACGGGGCTGCGGGGACGCTGAACTGTGTGCAGTGGGGCTGGTTTCGTCAGGTGGGGTACGGCTACCCGCTGTCCAGCAGGCGGGAGACGGGCTGCGGGGACGCTGAACTGTGTGCAGTGGGGCTGGTTTCGTCAGGTGGGGTGCGGCTACCCGCTGTCCAGCAGGCGGGATACGGGGCTGCGGGGACGCTGAACTGTGTGCAGTGGGGCTGATTTCGTCAGGTGGTGTATGGCTACCAATTAATGTCCGTCTTAAGGGATGGTTGGTGACGTCAGATGGCGGGTTTTATTTAATAGTGGTTTTCTTGGGATTTCTAGGTATTTGGCTGTCCTACGTCATTGGAATAGGTTCCATGAAGACGACTGAAAGTATCTGTCTGCTTGCATCTGTATACACATGACTGTCCTTTCATGCAAAATATGTTGTACATGCTTTGGCTTGGCCACGTTTCCACGATGACCGTTGTTCCTTTTTGCAGCGGCAAAGAGGCCCCGAAGCTGGCGGCCAGCCGGACGGTGGGTGAGAAGGTGACCTGCCAGGTTCAGGAGCTGGTGGAGCACGGCTGTAAGGTGGAGCTGGACGGCGGCGTGTTCGGCTTCATACCGAACCACCACCTCACCAACGTGCCGGTCAAAAACATGCAGACCATGTTCCCGACCGGCAAGAAGCTCAAGTGCAAGGTAATCAGATCCCGGGAACCAGCGGAGTTGTTTGCAATCGTTGTTCGGTTGAGACCAGAGCAGCTTTGCTATGTTTAGTGTTCTCCTTTTCTTGCATTAGTGAGAGCGTTAACGTTTTCTGGAGGTGATAGCCATGCGATATCGCCGCTTGTCTCGTATTTGTCGGAGTCTGCGCCTTGTCAGCGGGATATCTCGGGATATCGGGATAGCGCCCGCTGTTTGCTGTCGTCTTCTGACGGCCTTGTTGTGTGTGTCTGTCATGTGGTCCTTTCTGACCCGGCGGCGTGTTTGTGTCTGTCAGGTGGTCCTTTCTGACCCGGCTGTGTGTTTGTCAGGTGGTTCTTTCTGACCCGGCAGTGTGTTTGTCAGGTGGTTCTTTCTGACCCGGCAGTGTGTTTGTGTCTGTTAGGTGGTCCTTTCTGACCCGGCAGTGTGCCTGTCAGGTGGTCCTTTCTGACCCGGCGGTGTGTTTGTGTCTGTCATGTGGTCCTTTCTGACCCGGCAGTGTGTGCCTGTCAGGTGGTCCTTTCTGACCCGGCGGTGTGTTTGTGTCTGTCATGTGGTCCTTTCTGACCCGGCGGTGTGTTTGTGTCTGTCATGTGGTCCTTTCTGACCCGGCAGTGTGTGCCTGTCAGGAGGTCCTTTCTGACCCGGCGGTGTGTTTGCGTCTGTCAGGTGGTCCTTTCTGACCCGGCTGTGTGTTTGTGTCTGTCAGGTGGTCCTTTCTGACCCGGCTGTGTGTGTGTCAGGTGGTCCTTTCTGACCCGGCGGTGTGTCTGTCAGGTGGTCCTTTCTGACCTGGCTGTGTTTGTCAGGTGGTCCTTTCTGACCCGGCGGTGTGTCTGTCAGGTGGTCCTTTCTGACCCGGCAGTGTGTCTGTCAGGTGGTCCTTTCTGACCCGGCTGTGTGTTTGTCAGGTGGTCCTTTATGACCCGGCTGTGTGTTTGTGTCTGTCAGGTGGTCCTTTCTGACCCGGCTGTGTGTTTGTGTGTTTCAGGTGATCATTTCTGACCCGGCAGTGTGTGTGCGTCTGTCAGGTGGTCCTCTCTGACCCGACTGTGTGTATGTCAGGTGGTCCTTTCTGACCCGGCAGTGTGTGTGTGTCTGTCAGGTGGTCCTTTCTGACCCGGCTGTATGTCTGTCAGGTGGTCCTTTCTGACCCGGTGGTGTGTGTCTGTCTGTCAGGTGGTCCTTTCTGACCCGGCAGTGTGTGTGTGTCTGTCAGGTGGTCCTTTCTGACCCGGCTGTGTGTTTGTATCTGTCAGGTGGTCCTTTCTGACCCGGCAGTGTGTCTGTCAGGTGGTCCTTTCTGACCCGGTGGTGTGTCTGTCAGGTGGTCCTTTCTGACCCGGTGGTGTGTTTGTCAGGTGGTCCTTTCTGACCCAGCTGTGTGTTTGTCAGGTGGTCCTTTCTGACCCGGCTGTGTGTGTCAGGTGATCCTTTCTGACCTGGCAGTGTGTTTGTCAGGTGGTCCTTTCTGACCCGGTTGTGTGTCTGTCAGGTGGTTCTTTCTGACCCGGCTGTGTGTTTGTGTCTGTCAGGTGGTCCTTTCTGACCCGACTGTGTGTGTGGGTGTGGGTGTGTGTGTGTGTGTGTGGGTGTGTGGGTGTGTGGGTGTGTGGGTGTGTGGGTGTGTGGGTGTGTGGGTGTGTGGGTGTGTGGGTGTGTGTGGGTGTGTGGGTGTGTGTGTGTGTATATCTGTCAGGTGGTCCTTTCTGACCCGGCTGTATGTCTGTCAGGTGGTCCTTTCTGACCTGGCAGTGTGTTTGTCAGGTGGTCCTTTCTGACCCGGCAGTGTGTTTGTGTCTGTCAGGTGGTCCTTTCTGACCCGGCTGTGTGTTTGTCAGGTGGTCCTTTCTGACCCGGCTGTGTGTTTGTGTCTGTCATGTGGTCCTTTCTGACCCGGCTGTGTGTCTGTCAGGTGGTCCTTTCTGACCCAGTGGTGTGTTTGTGTCTGTCATGTGGTCCTTTCTGACCCGGCTGTGTGTCTGTCAGGTGGTCCTTTCTGACCCGGTGGTGTGTGTCTGTCAGGTGGTCCTTTCTGACCCGGCTGTGTGTGTGTCAGGTGGTCCTTTCTGACCCGGTGGTGTGTGTGTGTGAGTCTGTCAGGTGGTCCTCTCTGACCCGGCAGTGTGTGTGTGTCTGTCAGGTGGTCCTTTCTGACCCGGTGGTGTGTGTCTGTCAGGTGGTCCTTTCTGACCCGGCAGTGTGTGTGTCAGGTGGTCCTTTCTGACCCGGCAGTGTGTTTGTCAGGTGGTCCTTTCTGACCCGGCTGTGTGTCTGTCAGGTGGTCCTTTCTGACCCGGCTGTGTGTCTGTCAGGTGGTCCTTTCTGACCCGGCAGTGTTCTGTCAGGTGGTCCTTTCTGACCTGGCAGTGTGTCTGTCAGGTGGTCCTTTCTGACCCGGCTGTGTGTTTGTGTCTGTCGGGTGGTCCTTTCTGACCCGGCAGTGTGTCTGTCAGGTGGTCCTTTCTGACCCGGCTGCGTGTCTGTCAGGTGGTCCTCTCTGACCCGGCAGTGTGTCTGTCAGGTGGTCCTCTCTGACCCGGCAGTGTGTCTGTCAGGTGGTCCTTTCTGACCTGGCAGTGTGTCTGTCAGGTGGTCCTTTCTGACCCGGCTGTGTGTTTGTGTCTGTCAGGTGGTCCTTTCTGACCCGGCAGTGTGTTTGTCAGGTGGTCCTCTCTGACCCGGCAGTGTGTGTGTGTGTGTCTGTCAGGTGGTCCTTTCTGACCCGGCTGTGTGTCTGTCAGGTGGTCCTTTCTGACCCGACTGTGTGTTTGTTAGGTGGTCCTTTCTGACCCGGCAGTGTGTGTCTGTCAGGTGGTCCTTTCTGACCCGGCAGTGTGTCTGTCAGGTGGTCCTTTCTGACCCGGTGGTGTGTTTGTCAGGTGGTCCTTTCTGACCCAGCTGTGTGTTTGTCAGGTGGTCCTTTCTGACCCGGCTGTGTGTTTGTCAGGTGGTCCTTTCTGACCCAGCTGTGTGTTTGTCAGGTGGTCCTTTCTGACCCGGCTGTGTGTCTGTCAGGTGGTCCTTTCTGACCTGGCTGTGTGTGTGTGTGTGTGTCTGTCAGGTGGTCCTTTCTGACCAGGCAGTGTGTCTGTCAGGTGGTCCTTTCTGACCCGGTGGTGTGTGTCTGTCAGGTGGTCCTTTCTGACCCGGCAGTGTGTGTGTGTCTGTCAGGTGGTCCTCTCTGACCCGGTGGTGTGTGTCTGTCAGGTGGTCCTTTCTGACCCGGCAGTGTGTGTGTGTCTGTCAGGTGGTCCTCTCTGACCCGGAGCGGCGTCGGCTGGTGCTGACTCATAACGCCCGTCTGGTGAACACCAGTCTGAGCCTGGTGTCAGACCCCGACCAGCTGAAACGCGGCAACTCTCACCACTGGATCGTCACTAAGGTAGCACGTCCACCACTGGATCTTGACCAAGGTAACACGTCCACCACTGGATCGTCACAAAGGTAACACGTCCACCACTGGATCGTCACAAAGGTAACACGTCCACCACTGGATCGTCACAAAGGTAACACGTCCACCACTGGATCGTCACAAAGGTAACACGTCCACCACTGGATCGTCACTAAGGTAACACGTCCACCACTGGATCGTCACTAAGGTAACACGTCCACCACTGGATCGTCACTAAGGTAGCACGTCCACCACTGGATTGTCACTAAGGTAACACGTCCTCCACTGGATCTTGACCAAGGTAACACGTCCACCACTGGATCGTCACAAAGGTATCACGTCCACCACTGGATCGTCACAAAGGTAACACGTCCACCACTGGATCGTCACAAAGGTAACACGTCCACCACTGGATCGTCACTAAGGTAACACGTCCACCACTGGATCGTCACTAAGGTAGCACGTCCACCACTGGATTGTCACTAAGGTAACACGTCCACCACTGGATCGTCACAAAGGTAACACGTCCCCTACTGGATCGTCACAAAGGTAACACGTCCACCACTGGATCGTCACTAAGGTAACACGTCCACCACTGGATCGTCACTAAGGTAACACGTCCACCACTGGATCGTCACTAAGGTAGCACGTCCACCACTGGATTGTCACTAAGGTAACACGTCCACCACTGGATCGTCACTAAGGTAGCACGTCCACCACTGGATTGTCACTAAGGTAACACGTCCACCACTGGATCTTGACCAAGGTAACACGTCCACCACTGGATCGTCACAAAGGTAACACGTCCACCACTGGATCGTCACTAAGGTAACACGTCCACCACTGGATCGTCACTAAGGTAACACGTCCACCACTGGATCGTCACATGTAATTAGAGGAGCGCTTCTTGCGCTGTTGCAAAGTCCCAATAATAAAGGCGAAGTGAATACGGTTCGCATTATACCGCCAAGTTCATACGCATTTCTAGCATTCCGAGTGCTGCGCAGTATTATTTGTGGCTTACGTCCGGAAATAACAAGCCTGTGTGAAACACATTTTCATTGGTTTTACGAGACTTGCCAACACAACACGTTGGTTTACGCGTCGGGAAGCGTTTGGCTGCTACAGCAAACATGCATGTCTTGTGGTTAACACGCGTGGTCGTTTGTCTGTGTAATGTCGTTGTAAGACTCCTTTTCACCTCAGACTGCGCCCTGTGCCGGCAGAAATGTCCCATTGGCGAGCGTCTGACTTCGTAAGACTCCTTTTCGCCACAGACTGCGCCCTGTGCCGGCAGAAATGTCCCATTGGCGAGCGTCTGACTTCGTAAGACTCCTTTTCGCCACAGACTGCGCCCTGTGCCGGCAGAAATGTCCCATTGGCGAGCGTCTGACTTCGTAAGACTCCTTTTCACCTCAGACTGCGCCCTGTGCCGGCAGAAATGTCCCATTGGCGAGCGTCTGACTTCGTAAGACTCCTTTTCGCCACAGACTGCGCCCTGTGCCGGCAGAAATGTCCCATTGGCGTGCGTCTGACTTTGGAGAGGGAGACTCGACATTAGTTTGTTAGGAGGAAAGTCATGCCATGCTCCTATCAGCATACATTGTGGCTGCTTTTGAGCTGTCGGCATGCTCTGCCAGATCTGGTTTATTTGACCTGACCTGACCTCACCTGACCTCACCTGACGTGTATGTGTTTCAGGTGACGGAGCGCGGTCTGATGATGGCCGGCTTATTTGACCTGACCTGACCTGCCGTGTATGTGTTTCAGGTGACGGAGCGCGGTCTGGTGATGACCGGCTACTCCGACCTCAGCGGGTTTGTTCCGGTGGCGTTCGCCGGCTCCGCGTTGGGTGACTACTTCGCCGGCCAGATTATCCAATGTGCTGTGAGTACCTGGGCATATTATATAGTGTGCTGTGAGTACCTGGGCAGATTATCCAATGTGCTGTGAGTACCTGGTCAGATTATCGCAGTGTGCGGTGAGTACCTGGGCAGATTATCCCAGTGTGCTGTGAGTACCTGGACAGATTATCCAGTGTGTTTTGAGTACCTGGGCAGATTATCAAATGTGCTGTGAGTACCTGGTCAGATTATCCCAGTGTGCTGTAAGTACCTGGTCAGATTATCCCAGTGAGCTGTGAGTACCTGGTCAGATTATCCCAGTGAGCTGTGAGTACCTGGGCAGATTATCCCAGTGTGTTTTGAGTACCTGGGCAGATTATCCCAGTGTGCTGTGAGTACCTGGTCAGATTATCCAGTGTGCTGTGAGTACCTGGGCAGATTATCCAGTGTGATGTGAGTACCTGGTCAGATTATCCAGTGTGATGTGAGTACCTGGGCTGATTATCCAGTGTGATGTGAGTACCTGGTCAGATTATCCAGTGTGCTGTGAGTACCTGGTCAGATTATCCAGTGTGCTGTGAGTACCTGGTCAGATTATCCCAGTGAGCTGTGAGTACCTGGTCAGATTATCCCAGTGTGCTGTGAGTACCTGGGTAGATTATCCCAGTGTGCTGTCTGGGGAGAAGACGTCGGCTGTTCGTGTTGGTACTCAATACGGCGTGCGACCCAATGCTGCTGTATAGTTATTGTCTCACAGGATCACATGGATCAGTTTGGCCGTTTTGAGGCTCGATGCCTCATGAGCTGCTGTCTGTTGTGACTTGTGAGACATATCAGTTGTGTTTGTACTTCGCCTCCATCCCGCTGATGGGCTGCTGTGCCGCCGCGTCTCTGTGACGGGGCGCGTCTCTGTCTGCCCCTGATGGCCTGCTGCCGCCGCGTCTCTCTGTCTGCCCCTGATGGGCTGCTGTTGCGTCTCTGTGACCGGGCGCCTCTCTGTCTGCCCCTGATGGGCTGCTGCTGCCGCGTCTCTCTGTCTGCCCCTGATGGGCTGCTGCCGCGTCTGTGACCGGGCGTCTCTCTGTCTGCCCCTGATGGGCTGCTGCCGCCGCGTCTCTGTGACGGGGCGCGTCTCTGTCTGCCCCTGATGGCCTGCTGCCGCCGCGTCTCTCTGTCTGCCCCTGATGGGCTGCTGCCGCGTCTGTGACCGGGCGTCTCTCTGTCTGCCCCTGATGGGCTGCTGCCGCCGCGTCTCTGTGACGGGGCGCGTCTCTGTCTGCCCCTGATGGCCTGCTGCCGCCGCGTCTCTCTGTCTGCCCCTGATGGGCTGCCGCCGCGTCTCTGTGACGGGGCGCGTCTCTGTCTGCCCCTGATGGCCTGCTGCCGCCGCGTCTCTCTGTCTGCCCCTGATGGGCTGCTGCCGCGTCTGTGACCGGGCGTCTCTCTGTCTGCCCCTGATGGCCTGCTGCCGCCGCGTCTCTCTGTCTGCCCCTGATGGGCTGCTGCCGCGTCTGTGACCGGGCGTCTCTCTGTCTGCCCCTGATGGGCTGCTGCCGCCGCGTCTCTGTGACCGGACGTCTCTCTGTCTGCCCGGCGGCAGGTGCACAAGGTGCGGACGGCGGCGGAGTCCGGCACTGGTGACAAGGGAGAGCGGCGTGTGACACTCTGCCCGGTGCGGGAGGCCGGCCAGCAGGCGTGGCGCGGCCGGCTCAGTCGGGCCCGGGTGACGGGCCGCGCTGCCGGCCGACTGCTGGTCATCACCGAGGACGGCCAGCGGGCAGAGCTGCCGGCCGGGCACCTCACAGACGTGCCCGAACACACCGACGCCAGTCTGTCTAAGTAAGCCACCAGTCGGAACATGGCGGCTTTTGGACGATTCGCGATTATGAGGGGTTTCCGCCAATGCACAACAATATGTACCTCTCACCTCCGACTGCTACCTGCCCCCTAACGCTGGTATTGTTACGTAGAAAACTGCAACGTGGACTCTCTTTGTTGGTATAAGCCGAAGTGTATAGCGCTCTCGCTCTCGTGGGCTGAGATCGCCTCTACCTTGCCGGCACCGTGCTTAACTCGTACTTAGAACTTTGGATGGTGACGGTTATTGGCGCACAATTTTCGTTTCCGGATTTTTATCGAACTGTTTTGGCTGTTTAGTGTCAACAACGCTCTATATATTTGGTTCTCTAACTCGTGGACCAATTAATGGAAGATAATTATTCCCATCTTTTGAAGTTTCTGCTAGTACGACATCGGAATAAGGACAGGTCAGGTTCCTTTCTCACTCGCTCCTTGTCTGTTTTCAGATACAAGACTGGTGACGAGCTGGAAATCGTCGGCCTGGTCACCGTGGGAAAGAAGCTCGTCGTCTCTGCCAAACCGCTCTTTTTGGAATATGTTAAAAATAAGGTGATTTGGCTGTCTTTTGATGCTTCTTGCGGCGTACCGTAACCTTATGTAGGTTCCTTTGACGTTTTATGTTAACGAATTTTGAGATGTATTATTGAGATGTATTCTTCACCTATTTTAATTGATTGTTATTTTGCTTATCAATGAAGTAATCTGTCATCTGCTGCGTCAAGGGAGTCGCCACCTGGGGGTAGGGGGGGGGGGGGCGGGCCCCCAGAATCGCTTTGGCCTCCAGATCGGCAGGAGTTTAACCTTAGCCCCAGCCCCCATGTTAGTGTGTGTGTGTGTGCGGGGGGATGACAAACACCTGGCTGCCCCCCAAACACCTTACTGGTCCTCCCACTCAAAATTGTGTAGCGACGTCCTTGTGCCGCGTTATGTGTGTGTCTGTTGTGACGTGCTGCTGTGGCCAGCAGTGGTACTCGGCGCGCGCGCGTGCGTGCAAGCGTTTGTGCGAGCGTGCGTGCGTGCGTGCGCGCGCGTGTGCGCGCGCGTGCGTGTGCCTGTGCGTGTGTTGGTCTGGTGTGTTGGTGTTGTGTTGTGCTGTGTTGTGTTGTAACGTGCTGTTGTGGCCGGCAGCGGTACCCGGCCTCGGCGGAAGACGTGGTGCCCGGTCTCTGTGTGTGTGTTGTGACGTGCTGTTGTGGCCGGCAGCGGTACCCGGCCTCGGCGGAGGACGTGGTGCCCGGTCTGTGTGTGTGTGTGTGTGTGTGTGTGTGTGTGTGTGTGTGTGTGTGTGTGTGTGTGTGTGTGTGTGTGTGTGTGTGTGTGTGTGTGTGTGTGTGTGTGTGTGTGTGTGTGTGTGTGTGTGTGTGTGTGTGTGTGTGTGTGTGTGTGTGTGTGTGTGTGTGTGTGTGTGTGTGTGTGTGTGTGTGTGTGTGTGTGTGTGTGTGTGTGTGTGTGTGTGTGTGTGTGTGTGTGTGTGTGTGTGTGTGTGTGTGTGTGTGTGTGTGTGTGTGTGTGTGTGTGTGTGTGTGTGTGTGTGTGTGTGTGTGTGTGTGTGTGTGTGTGTGTGTGTGTGTGTGTGTGTGTGTGTGTGTGTGTGTGTGTGTGTGTGTGTGTGTGTGTGTGTGTGTGTGTGTGTGTGTGTGTGTGTGTGTGTGTGTGTGTGTGTGTGTGTGTGTGTGTGTGTGTGTGTGTGTGTGTGTGTGTGTGTGCGTGCGTGCGTGCGTGCGTGCGTGCGTGCGTGCGTGCGTGCGTGCGTGCGTGCGTGCGTGCGTGCGTGCGTGCGTGCGTGCGTGCGTGCGTGCGTGCGTGCGTGCGTGCGTGCGTGCGTGCGTGCGTGCGTGCGTGCGTGCGTGCGTGCGTGCGTGCGTGCGTGCGTGCGTGCGTGCGTGCGTGCGTGCGTGCGTGCGTGCGTGCGTGCGTGCGTGCGTGCGTGCGTGCGTGCGTGCGTGCGTGCGTGCGTGCGTGCGTGCGTGCGTGCGTGCGTGCGTGCGTGCGTGCGTGCGTGCGTGCGTGCGTGCGTGCGTGCGTGCGTGCGTGCGTGCGTGCGTGCGTGCGTGCGTGCGTGCGTGCGTGCGTGCGTGCGTGCGTGCGTGCGTGCGTGCGTGCGTGCGTGCGTGCGTGCGTGCGTGCGTGCGTGCGTGCGTGCGTGCGTGCGTGCGTGCGTGCGTGCGTGCGTGCGTGCGTGCGTGCGTGCGTGCGTGCGTGCGTGCGTGCGTGCGTGCGTGCGTGCGTGCGTGCGTGCGTGCGTGCGTGCGTGCGTGCGTGCGTGCGTGCGTGCGTGCGTGCGTGCGTGCGTGCGTGCGTGCGTGCGTGCGTGCGTGCGTGCGTGCGTGCGTGCGTGCGTGCGTGCGTGCGTGCGTGCGTGCGTGCGTGCGTGCGTGCGTGCGTGCGTGCGTGCGTGCGTGCGTGCGTGCGTGCGTGCGTGCGTGCGTGCGGGCGGGCGGGCGGGCGGGCGGGCGGGCGGGCGGGCGGGCGTGCGTGCGTGCGTGCGTGCGTGCGTGCGTGCGTGCGTGCGTGCGTGTGTGTGTGTGTGTGTGTGTGTTGTGACGTGCTGCTGTGGCCGGCAGCGGTACCCGGCCTCGGCGGAAGACGTGGTGCCCGGTCTCCGGCTGCCCGGCTCCGTGGTACACGCTGATGCACAGGGCGTCGTGGTGGCCTTCCCCAGTCAGCACCCGGCCGGCACCTACCGCGTCCGGCTTCAGGTCAGTTGCCACCGTGCCGCCTCTTCTGTCGCTGTTGTAAAGCTTAGCCTCTTAGGAGGACATGATCGAATAAGTCCGTAAGTGGCTTTTACATTTTCAATGTTATTTTACACTAAATTGGAGCATGTCTCGGTAACCAAATTTTCGATGAACACGTATGATTTTCCTACTGACTTCGTTTGCATATTGTATTATTGTAATCTTTCAGCAAATCATTTCCTAGATACATAGAGACGAACTTATCGCCTTTGATGTCACATATTTTATCCAACATTTTTGTCTTTATTTTGTTAATTAGTTTCAGATTGGTTATTGATTCGACACTGATTGAATCGATTGGAATCGTTCAATCAAAATGCATTGAATCAAACAATTGATTCACCACCAGATCTTTTGATTCATGACTCGTGATTTAATCAAAACCCGCATCAAATCAAGGCTGATTGAATCATAAGATTTAACGATTCAAGTACACTGGTAAATTGTGCAAATACATGCAGTTCCACTTCCAGTGGCTACATTCATTTATACTGAAATACTATTGCTGTAACAATGTTTTAATGATCATATATATGCATGTTTCCATTTGTATTGATTTGACATAAATTCACCTCATATATTTAAATGTTGAATCAAACGTGAATCGATAAAAATATTTGTTTTGATTCTTTGAAGCGGAAGGAATCAATTCTTAAAATTGTATCCGTGAATCGAACGGCGATTGAATCATTCAGATTCCAAAATGAATCATGATTGAATTGTTCCAAACAAAGTTGAATCAATAACCAGTCTGATACGTTTAGAGATGTTCTTGTCACCTGGTGAGACGGGGCAGTGCTTTTTAACGTAACAGTGATACACGCATTGCGCATGACGCATTTGTGACTTATCTATGACGTCACTGATGTGCGCGACCTGTATTAACGCGTCCCTGCCCTGTCGGTTCTGCCCTACAGGGTCTCGGTGACGGCTGGCAGAAGGACCTGGCCGGCCTGAAGAGCCTGGAACACCGCACGCTGATGCTGCAGGTCATGACCCCGCCGGACTCGGATACCGGCTTCTTGCAGCTCTCCGCCAGGCTTGACCCCAAGAAGGACGAGGTACCGCCAGCTGCAGGACGCTTAACGTCTAACAAATTATTGCTTTGCCTGTGGATATTGAGCCTGTGAGCATTTCTGCTTCCTTATCGGATATTTACTTCCGAGTGATTAACTTTGGTGCTTAAGACTAATTTATACGGTCCATTTACCCACAGCCATGGCATATGCTGGTCGTCGGGTATCTTGCTACCCCCTGTGTCTCGCCATGTCTCGCCGGATCAGTCCGTGCTCGGCCGTCCTGTGTCTCGCCATGTCTCGCCATGTCTCGCCGGATCAGTCCGTGCTCGGCCGTCCTGTGTCTCGCCATGTCTCGCCATGTCTCGCCATGTCTCGCCATGTCTCGCCATGTCTCGCCATGTCTCGCCGGATCAGCCCGTACTCGGCCGTCCTGTGACAGGCCGTCCTGTGTCTCGCCATGTCTCGCCGGATCAGTCCGTGCTCGGCCGTCCTGTGACAGGCCGTCCTGTGTCTCGCCATGTCTCGCCATGTCTCGCCATGTCTCGCCATGTCTCGCCGGATCAGCCCGTACTCGGCCGTCCTGTAACAGGCCGTCCTGTGTCTCGCCATGTCTCGCCATGTCTCGCCGGATCAGCCCGTGCTCGGCCGTCCAGTGACGCGCCGGCCGTCTGTTCCGTGTGCCGCAGGGCGGTGCTGTGTACCTGAGCCGCTGTCTGCAGGAGCTCTCCACCTTAGTGCCGGCCCGGCCGGCCGCCGGTGACCCGGTGACGGGTCGCGTCTTGACCTCTGACCCGGCCGGGGTCACGCTACGTCTGCCGGACGGCCGGGTCGGCGTGCTGCCGGGCGGCGAGCCGCGGCCGGCCGGCGACACCGTGACCGCCACCGTCCTGCAGGTCACCCCGGCCGGCCACCTCAGCCTGGTCACCGGGGAGCAGATACTGCCCGCAAACGGCCAGGTCAGAAGTCGGTAGACCCTTGGAGAACTGTGGCCAGCCCACTGCCTGGACCAGTTTTCCCGACATCTATAGTTTCGCTATCAATACAGACCAGGGATACTGTTTTTTGTTTGTTGCCGTAATGGCTGTGGACGTTTGCTAATTACGCCACGTACGCTGCTGTCCCGGCCGACTAACTGCCGATCGGCCGTCCCTGAGCAACGCGGAATACTAATCTGCCGCTGGGCGCCGGTGTGTCCGTGTCGCGCCGGCAATACCGGTCGTGGGGGCAATGTCTGCGGCCGGCAGGGCAGCTTGGGCAGCCGTGGTGGATGCGGGTGTGAGTGGGATCAGTAACGCGCTCTGACTGTGCTCATTTGTCGTAACCGCTGTCAGACTGTTAGACCCTTGCACGCTATTTATAGGGAATGTTTCATCGTTAAACGTTTCGCGTCGTACACAAATCGGCCGTGTTCTGCTCCCGTATGCCGTCTATCGAGCCGCCATGGTGTGAATCAGACCGTCTGGCTGTTGCTCCGCAGACGGGCATCACCGTCGGGAAGCGGTACTCGGCCCGCGTGCTGGCGGCGCCCGCTGAGGGCTACCGGCGAACCGCGCTGCTGCTGCCGCCGGCGCCGCCCTGTCTGGTGCAGGTGGCGGCTCGGCGCGGCCTGAACGACCTGACCCCGGGCCTGCCCCGGCCGCAGCTCGGGGACGCGCTGCAGGTCACCGTCAAAAGGTGCAGTACCTCACGGCATGGTGGTGTCGCTGTCGCCAGATCGGTTAGATAAGCGCGTCTTTGCCAAAATCAGAAAACACCTGCTGTTTCCGTCGGCCCTTATCTGCGATGCACGGCATTGCTTGTTCTTAGCGCTAACTTGTCAACCTGTGTGCTTACTTTAAGCTGGCAAATGTCAGCACTTGCACTGTTAGGCTAGATACAAGATACAATTAGTTAACATAGAATATACTCATCCGACGGCGCGCCGTTTCCATTTCGATTCATCCGCCGTGCCCACACACCGCCTGCTGTCCCCTCAGTGTGCTAACGGTGCGCTGCCTGCCGCTGGTTTTAGCTGTGAGGGAGGCGTCATTGTCGGCGCCAGCTCGGACCGGACCGAGGCGGCCCGGACCGGTCGTAAGAAGGACAAACTGACCAAGAAGCCGGCCAAGAAGGTGCGACCGTGCGACAAACACTGGAAGAAGAAGAGCCGATCGGGGCCGGGCGCGCGGCCGTCGCCGCGGAGGCCGCAGAGCGCCAGCTCGATCCGCTACAGTCGCTTCTCGCTAGAGGACGACAGCTAGCGGTCCGCCCGGCCGGCCAGCGGGCAGTTATGGAGAGACTGTGGAGGACCTGTTGTCCAAATATACGTCTGAGATGGGTTATGTGGTGGTTTTCTGTCGGCGGATCTGTGAAGTGCGGCTCACGTGTCACGGGCGGTGATGCGGACGCTGCTGGTAGATACAGCTGTACCGACCCGTCGCCGATCCCGCCCATCAGTCAGATCCCGCTGAATTCACAGTTCTCACGCGACACCCCGTCCCGTCTGTGTTGGACGTGGGCCGTGTGGTGTAAATCGGATCGGTCCGCTGACCCGCGGCATTGAAATGAGACGGAGGCTCCTGGAGTGTTTTCACATCCATAGTAACACGCACAGATACGCACGCAAGTTAGTACACGAGTCGCTTAATGTTAAATTATTTGATTTTAGAGTGCTTACAAACAGTCATGCATTAAGAGAAAGAACAAGAGAAACAGATACAAGCGGGGAATGTTTCATACCGTCATGGATTTTGGTCGTGACCGAAACGCCAAGCTTAGCTTTGAGAGGCGGACAGCAATTTCTAAAATATACACTTCTGGTGGCCAGACTGCGGTGTTGCCAGGAGAAAATAGCATTTCTGCACTACTGCATATTTTTACGGAATTTATGCGTATGAGATATGTGATATGCAATGGCCAATCATAATTGTATTGGCATAATTACTTCTGTGCGGCGTGGACCTACTCAGATCCTGCGAATCTGGGGGGGGGGGGGGGGCAGACTCCGGCGCCGGAGCGATCCCGGGGGCCCGGCGACGACGCCCATGTTCGTACACAATCAGATTTGCATACCAATCAACTTTGAATCGAAACCGACGAGTCTACCGCTGTTTACACCTACACTGATTGAATCTCGATTGAAAGTCACTGGAAAGGCGTCGAATCACCGAACCATCTTATTGGTGCTGGTGAGCAGAAAACAGTGCTTTACTGGTAAAGTTGCTGGTTCGGATAGCTTGGAATACGTTAGCTAAGGATTGGCTAGGCAGGGCAGTAAAGGTACCATATGTAAACCCAGATGCGATGCGTAAGGTGAGTATTAATTACCTGCCTGGTTTTTGGTAGGTAGTTGAATCATACTTGCTGCTGGGTATTCTAGACAAGACAAAGTAATAGTGCAACAAAAAGTATCGGGCTCATCTAAGGTTGTACTGTTTGGTTCTACTGGTTTAAGTTTGCTGACGCCCACAGGAATACAGATTTGTTAAAATAACTCATTAGCTTGGAATTTTGAGTTATCGATGTTTGTGAATATTAGGAATATTGGAAGCAAGAAGCTCGCTGCCAAAAATGGCGATGCAACAGTGTTCTGTTTCCGTCAATAAGTACACTGGATTGAGAACGATCGGGGCCGAAATTGCCGAAAGGTGGCAGGCCTCAGCAAATCCTACATCCCCGATCCATCATCTGTAAAGGGGATCCATCATCCATGGATGATGGATGATAATCAGAGCATGGGTGAAGGGAAACGTAAAGGAACAAATTACAAATTTACAGGTTGCAGCAATTTTCCTCATTTGGAAGCTCAAAATATATGACGCTTCTAGCATTCGGTATGAAGTTAAATATTAGTTTTCCTGGTAGATTTCAACAATAGATGAGATTCAAATTGATTTTCTTAATTATATATCGGTGTAATATTAACTTTAAATGCACATCGTCATGAATGAAACCCACGGGTTTATAATGACGTCACATGTTGAGGAAAGGTTGTCAGCTGATGAAGCATCTGGACTTGGATCTATACTCATCCTTGAATCAGTATGGATATCTTTGTTTGCAGTGAATGTGCAACTCGTTGTTTCCTTGCTTTGCACGCAAGATTATCTGTGGTTGTGAGTGAAGAAAGAGAGTCTAGGGTATTAGGCGACATTATTTTCTAACTTCTTTCTTTCATTATCCCTCGAAGAATCGACTCCGTGTGATTGTTGTGAAGTGTTGCGTTCGTATGGTGAAGTCGTTGGAGGGATAAGGTGGTGTGTCATGTCACCGCCTTCTCTGCATCTCAATCTGTAGCTCATCAAAGCTGCCTGAAGCAGTGCAGTGTAGTGTAGTGAATTAAGAAGAATCTAGATCCAAGAAATGAGTGATGGAAATGCGGCTTGTGCTTTCAAAACAATCCTGCTCATACTTACTTGTGTCATCATCCAAGCAGGTTAGTCAATATCTTTCTGATTCTACCAATATTGCTCATGTCCCTGGAGAGTATGATATTCCAGTGATTGTCCTGCATTTCTTAAGTGAGGCATCATGGAGAGCACAGGTGGAGTCTCCTATTCAAATGGTGGGGTCACTGCCCCACCAACTTTGTGTTTCACCTCACCAACTCGTCATGTTTGGAGGTCATCAGGCATTAAACTGGTCATTTTCACTTCAACAAAGCAAAACAGTCAAGCAAAAGGGCATTCTGCCACACCAACTTTCTTGGAAAAGCTTCACCCATGATGGAGAGCATCATTATGCTGATGTTATTGTGTTATTGTGGTTGTTGTCAACCAAAGTTCCTGTGCTGTTGATCCTGTTTCTCAGAATTTCAATGACCTTGCATCATCAATTGTTATGACTAAATTAGTTTTAAATTGTCAGAAGTTTAAATTGGAAGTAGTCACACTGTCTGCACCAGCCAAATGTTTCAGAATACTGTCTCAATTATCAGGAACTCCCTGTTTATGTCCTGACCTCATAGCTGAACTAGTACCAAAGTATGTTCTCATTTCTTTTTATACTTCAATTTGTTAGTAGAGAAAATACTGCAAAGTGGGTGGAAAATCAAGCAGAGAAGTTCCATATATTGTGGTGGTGAGGGAAGCTGCTCATTGTGTAGCTGTTAGCGACGAATGAGCATGAATCTTGAGACTTGAGTTGAGTTATCACTAATCAATTGGAATAACCAATTTCAGTGTCTTCAATGCTTGTATTGTTTCCTTCATGTTGATGTAGCAATTTGTGGTTTGGTTGGAAGTTAAGTATTATCAGGATTATTGTGTAACTTGCTTTTCTGTGCATAAGTTTCTTTTGCTAACATGAGTTCCATGCCTGTCATGGGGTCATGCATTCATCACTGGTGAACTTAGTAATTGGACAGGGCAAATATGATTGACATTTTTCTGTTTTAGTAATACTTTTGTCTGTTTAATAATTTGTCTGTTTTTAAATGTATAAATTAAATGTCTAAAATACTATATGCTCATCATAAAGATAATGCTAATTTCCAATTATTTTGCATAGTAATTCATGTAGGTTTGTTGTTATTATCCTTTCAAATAAGGAATTGTACTATTTATTTGGTAATTTTAGGGTTTTTAAGCAAATGAGACTGTTGCCAAATGCATATTTATTTCAGTTAGGCAAATGATTGTAAAAAATAAATATTTGCAATGTGCTGTACTGTTCAGTGTTCATAGTAGCAAAATGTCGCAAAGCCTTACAATTGAAATATTAGTGTGATGCGAATAGAATGGCAACTATACAAATTAATTATGTGAGATCAAGTGAAGGATGTTGAACATATGCTCAATTCTTTGCTAACTATGCATTGCTTCCCTTCATTCCTCTCAACCATTGAGTTTATTGGAGCTCTTATGACAAAAGTCTGTCATTTTGCATTTGTCTTCTTGGTGTGTGGAGGGTGTGTTTTTGAGTAGACAACCCTGATAGCTATCCGGCAAGCTGCTTTTCAGAAGAGAAAAGTAGACAGATTATATGAAAACAATCAACTGAGTATCCTATAGAAGTTAGGATATGAGTAGAGTTCCAGTGATAAGAATGATATTGTCCAATCCAACTCTGCTGAAAGTAGAAAAACTAACAATAACAATGGAAAGGAGTGAGTTAAAAATCAAGATATTTTTACCCTTCATAGTTACTAGTTCCAGATCATTGATGGTTTGGTTAAGTTATAGTGGATTGGTTTTCATATTTGTTAACATAAAAATTGAGTGAACATTTCAGATTCAACTGGTACATTCAAGTTTGCCTTTTACATAACGTGCACTATTTTATGTTGAGTCCGTCAGTTCTACACAATGCACTCTGCCAAGGCCGTTACGATTCATTCGTCACGGCCCACTTGCAATGCATACTATTTGGTGGCATTGTTATGCCATCGCCAGTAGTTCTTACTCGGTCATTGTGTGTGTTGGTCGGCCGGCCCGGGACTGAGGGGTGGGTGCCGCGCAGTTCTGGTTCTGCCCTCCGTGACGGCCAATAATGCCCGGCTTTGGTTCCGTTCTCGGAACTCGTCGCCTGCACGGCCGCCGCCGTCGTCGCCGCCGCCGGTCGGCTGGAAGGCATGATTCGGTCTGCAGCCCGCTCCGCCCCCTCTCAGGCCACGTCAGTTCAGCCGCCCCGGACAATGTCTCAGCTGTTTCTGCAGCAGAATCTGGTGTAAGCCAAAACGACATTTTACAAATGGCTTCCTTGTAACTCAGATATACATGGCGCCTAACATTTATCCTCTTTACAGAGGCTGCTATTATTTTCGTCTTTGTCGTTCACCTACTGAATTCAGTTCACTTTTTCTTTTGCCACCCTGCCTTTATGCCTAGCTCAAAGAGCATCAATGGGGTAACTGTTAAAGAGAATGTTTCACCTTTGTATTGGTTTTTAACTGATATAGCCATTATCTTTGGCCGTTATATAAATGTCTAAATTATTAAGGTCATTTCCCCAAAAAACTTATCCGTTTTTGAGCTATTTAATTTATAATTTGCAAAATGGGGTCTAGGCTAGTCCCGCCGCTGATTGGCTGACAGCGACTTCAATATTGTTGGTCCTGGAAGTCAGACGACCCGTATTTCTCGAACCTTGGCGAGTACGATGTAAACAACGGCCAATGCGATAGGTTGCGGTCCAAGTTTAAGTTTGTCACGTTGTTTGAAGTCTCAGTTATGGATTTATTGTTTTTTTTATATATAAATATTGAGCTATCGCAATGCCTCGCACTCGTTATTGTGTTCTGTGCGGACTGCGGGAGAAGACACAGTTCCACTTACCTGGTTCACTTACCTGGTTGGGTTCCCAATCTCTTGAGGACAGTAAAGAAGATTGGCAATGATAGGTGGAAACCCTTGGACAAAGGACGCGCCTAGCGCCCGGCTCCCTTCAGGAGCCCAGAAGCGCAGGAACAGGGCGTCCGCTCAGAGACAAGAAATCGTCGTACATGTGTGCAAAAATATTTGCAATGAGGGGGAGAGAAAAAAATGAATTAAAAAAATGTCATCGACTAGAGCAAAAGTGTTGTGGCAGCGGGTGAACTTGGATAATAGCGGAAACGGGATTCGGGCAATGGATGGCAGCCCCAAGGCGCTTCTAACCCCTGGTGAAAACCTTAGGGGCGGAGTTAAGGATGAATAGGGTGAGCAGAAATATTTCTGGATAAGACTTTTTGTCGGAAGAGAGCATATGTATGGGCTTCATTATATGGTTTAACATTTATATTTATATTGGCATTTATATTGGTATTGATGATATAGGTGTTTATGTACGTTTCCTTGTTAAGACTTCTTGACTAAGGAGGGTAATCATATAGGGCATCACCCAGAGCATCTGCGAGTGCAACTTTAAATGCTTTGTAGCCTGCTTCTTCGACCACACGATCAGGAAGCGAGTTCCAGGGCGAAATGCATCGTACACTGAAAAACCTTTTCCTAGTGTCCATTTCAATCCGAACGTGGCTGATCTTGAACCTGTGGCCTCTAGTTCGCGACTGTGGAGCCAGAGTGAAAATATCTGTTGATTCGATGGAGCCATGAAATATTTTCCAACATTGGATCATGTCGGCTCGAAGTAGCCTACCCTGGACGGAGGAGTAGTTTAGTCCACGTAAGCGTTCACTCCACAATGTTTGTATTTAATTCGCCAGAATTGTTTGGAAACGATTGTGCCATATGTTGGCAGCTAAATGTTTTCTCTATAGCTCTATAGCTCAATAATGACGTCATTATCCCACATTTAAAAACTTAATTTGTAGAAAGTTAAGTGACTTTTCGAGATATTTTTTTTACCATCGTTTCCAGCAGCACTTATTTCATATTTTCGACTACAACCGGCGTAAATTTGACAACTTTCAGAAAGGTGAAACATTCCTTGCTTGTTAACCTTCTTTGTTAACCTTGCTACTAGAACTTGTGACTGGTTATAAAGCCAATGTCAGCCCGTTACGGTCTGGCAGCAGCGCGTCTCTTCCCCCTCAGAGGTCAGCCCGGTGCGGCCTCGGCCTTGCGGTCCAGCCTCGGCCCGTGCCGCTGCTGTGGCCGGCCGGCTCGCTGGTCCGCCGCGGCGGCACAGAGATAGCACAGATAGACCACGGCTCGGAGCTTGGAGAGCTTGGAGCTCAGATTTCAGCCTGTCGAGTGGCAGAGAGACGAGACTCGTGGCCCACTGACCAATGCCTGCAGAGCTTTGACCGAGGAACACGGACGACAGGCGAGCCAGGACGGTGTAGATGTGGCTAAGGTGATTTTGGACCGGTCAAAGTTTGGACGTGCCACCTGCTGCTAGTCCAGCGTGTTGCAGCCATGGTCTAATGGTCTTTCCTCCTATTCCTCGTATGTGAGACTGTATATCGTGTCGTCGTGACATCCGTTCTATTTTATACCACGAGCGACGTTCAAACGGAACGGCTAACTTGTGCTTTGGTCTATGTATATAACACGCGGCCTAACCACCGCTGGGTGATTACAGTGCGGTTAATGCTATCTGAATTCCGTTCCAGCCTTGAACAGGAAAGCAATCAATTACAAAACAACAAATCTAACATCCCAATGAGTACTTCACATCGTTAATCAGTATGGCTGGAATAGCCACTTAACAGGTCTACGTGCTGATTGTGTTGATTTTTGTCGCTAGTAGTACCCTCAGCCCGATCAGTATTCAGTTATCCACCTATGTGTCGCTATGAACCGGATTGAACCGGATTTCACCGGCGCGTGGCGGGCTGGTGTGTTGTTCTGATGCAGGGTGTGCGCGTCAGGTCCGCAGCGGTCAGCCGGCGCCCCGCCCCAGTCACCCCGCCCCAGGCGCCCGGCCCAGTCGCCCCGCCCCAGTCACCCCGCCCCAGTCACCCCGGCCCAGTCGCCCGGCCCAGTCGCCCCGCCCCAGTCACCCCGCCCCAGTCGCCCGGCCCAGTCGCCCCGCCCCAGTCACCCCGCCCCAGTCGCCCCGCCCCAGTCAACCCGGCCCAGTCGCCCCGCCCCAGTCACGGGTCATGACGGCCTGTGTGCCCTGCCCCGGTCAGCCGGCGCCCCGCCCCAGTCACCCCGCCCCAGTCACCCCGCCCCAGTCGCCCGGCCCAGTCGCCCCGCCCCAGTCACCCCGCCCCAGTCGCCCGGCCCAGTCGCCCCGCCCCAGTCACCCCGCCCCAGTCGCCCCGCCCCAGTCAACCCGGCCCAGTCGCCCCGCCCCAGTCACGGGTCATGACGGCCTGTGTGCCCTGCCCCGGTCAGCCGGCGCCCCGCCCCAGTCACCCCGCCCCAGTCACACCGGCCGGTCACGGGTCATGCCGGCCTGTGTGCCCTGCCCCGGTCAGCCGGCGCCCCGCCCCAGTCACCCCGCCCCAGTCACACCGGCCGGTCACGGGTCATGCCGGCCTGTGTGCCCTGCCCCGGTCAGTCGGCGCCCCGCCCCAGTCACCCCGCCCCAGTCACACCGGCCGGTCACGGGTCATGCCGGCCTGTGTGCCCTGCCCCGGTCAGCCGGCGCCCCGCCCCAGTCACCCCGCCCCAGTGACACCGGCCGGTCACGGGTCATGCCGGCCTGTGTGCCCTGCCCCGGTCAGTCGGCGCCCCGCCCCAGTCACCCCGCCCCAGTCACACCGGCCGGTCACGGGTCATGCCGGCCTGTGTGCCCTGCCCCGGTCAGCCGGCGCCCCGCCCCAGTCACCCCGCCCCAGTCACCCCGGCCGGTCACGGGTCATGCCGGCCTGTGTGCCCTGCCCCGGTCAGCCGGCGCCCCGCCCCAGTCACCCCGCCCCAGTCACACCGGCCGGTCACGGGTCATGCCGGCCTGTGTGCCCTGCCCCGGTCAGCCGGCGCCCCGCCCCAGTCACCCCGCCCCAGTCACCCCGGCCGGTCACGGGTCATGCCGGCCTGTGTACCCTGCCCCGGTCAGCCGGCGCCCCGCCCCAGGCAGCCGGCGCCCCGCCCCAGTCACCCCGCCCCAGTCACACCGGCCGGTCACGGGTCATGCCGGCCTGTGTGCCCTGCCCCGGTCAGCCGGCGCCCCGCCCCAGTCACCCCGGCCGGTCACGGGTCATGCCGGCCTGTGTGCCCTGCCCCGGTCAGCCGGCGCCCCGCCCCAGTCACCCCGCCCCAGTCACACCGGCCGGCCACGGGTCATGCCGGCCTGTGTGCCCTGCCCCGGTCAGCCGGCGCCCCGCCCCAGTCACCCCGGCCGGTCACGGGTCATGCCGGCCTGTGTGCCCTGCCCCGGTCAGCCGGCGCCCCGCCCCAGTCACCCCGCCCCAGTCACACCGGCCGGTCACGGGTCATGCCGGCCTGTGTGCCCTGCCCCGGTCAGCCGGCGCCCCGCCCCAGTCACCCCGCCCCAGTCACACCGGCCGGTCACGGGTCATGCCGGCCTGTGTGCCCTGCCCCGGTCAGCCGGCGCCCCGCCCCAGTCACCCCGGCCGGTCACGGGTCATGACGGCCTGTGTTCCCTGCCCCGGTCAGCCGGCGCCCCGCCCCAGTCACCCCGCCCCAGTCACACCGGCCGGTCACGGGTCATGTCGGCCTGTGTGCCCTGCCCCGGCCAGCCAGCGCCCCGCCCCAGTCACCCCGGCCGGTCACGGGTCATGCCGGCCTGTGTGCCCTGCCCCGGTCAGCCGGCGCCCCGCCCCAGTCACCCCGGCCGGTCACGGGTCATGACGGCCTGTGTTCCCTGCCCCGGTCAGCCGGCGCCCTGCCCCAGTCACCCCGCCCCAGTCACACCGGCCGGTCACGGGTCATGACGGCCTGTGTTCCCTGCCCCGGTCAGCCGGCGTCCCGCCCCAGTCACGGGTCATGACGGCCTGTGTGCCCTGCCCCGCCCCAGTCAGTGTGCCGCTGCCGCCTGACCAAGTTACCACGAACGCAGCGCTGATGCGGGAGGAGCTAATTACGTACTCGGGCTTCGTGCTCGGCTATTCGTCCGTGGTGTATTGCTTGTTTGTGTTTCTATATTTAATTATTTCTCCCGAAGAGACTGAACGAGTCGGTTAGCGGCGGACTGTTCGCTTGTTTTTCGTGTCGGGTAGCATTTACGCACAGGGGGAAGTGAAATCTTGCTTTCATGTTATGTTAGGTCTTAAAAGATTGCGTTGTCCTATTGCGACGTTTCTTCAAAGTGCTCCCATCGGGCAGCCTGATACCATGATAATCCCAATGCCCTAAACATTGCGTGACTGTAAATACGGCCCGGTCCGCCTCTATCCGCCCGTTGTTCTGTAATGGACTCGTGTCTGAACTCCCTTGACTGTGGCTCAGGCTCAGTGTTGAATTTTTCATTTCATGACCTGTTCCCGGAGAGTAAAAATATATAGGTGGAGAGTACAATTGTATTGTCAGACAAGTTAAGATTTTCATTTTTGTTTTAATTATTTTACTTGGAAAGTAAAACAATCCTGATTTGTAATAGATATTAAATCCTTGAGGAAAATTTAATTATATTTTAACTACAATGTCCGTAAGATCAGGCGAAAAGAGAGCAAATTTCCTGAATAAATGTGAAGAGAGCAAAATTCTTTGGACCCAAAAAGTCTAGAAAATGGCCCAAATTCCAAGGCTGCGGCGTGTCGTGAGCTGCGTCTGACGGTCGGGGATGGCTCTGTCCCAGCCCCGGTGGCCGGTACTCTGTCACTGGGACAGCAGCTGTGGCTGCGGCCCAGCTGTGTGAGCGCTGAACAGTGAGCACACTGCCGCCGGCCGCGCCTGCTTCGCTCCGTCTCTGTCCGTCCGTAGCGGCGCGGCTCGCTTACGTAAGGCGCGGCCGTCCTGACTCGGCCAATCGTGCCACTGAAATAACCGGAAAATGACGCCTTATCTAAATGCTGCTGTTCCATTTGGTCATGTCCCCACATGGCAGCAGGGCGGTGGGGGTTGCGCCGCTGCCGCCGCCGGTCGGACGCGGCGCCGCGGGGTCGCGCCGGAAGCGATGGCCCGTGCCCCGGCTCCTGTGCCCCACCAGCCGGTCATGTCACGGCTGCCGGCGTCTGGGCGTGACCGGCCAGCGCGCCGTGACGACCAAGGCTGCCTGGCGTGCGCAGCTGCCGCCGTCACTTCCGTCAGCCGTGCCGGTGAGGGACGGCGGCCGCTGTCTCTCTCGTCAGCAGTCCGCCGCTCGGCCAACTCGCTCTATCGTTCATGTATTTGCGAATCATTCCATATAAATGGCTTAATGTTCGATTCGAGTGAAAGGGATACAAGTTGGGCGATACAAACGAAAAACACGACAGACAATTTAAAACACGCATCGCACACACACAAGAAATCGTGGTAACTATGTTAATAAAACGTACGAATTCAAGCTTTCACACACCGTCGTCACAATTTTCGAGTTGGGATTTTAGCACGGCGAGGCTCCGGGAGGCCATAACGGCCGGCGTCAGGTGGTTCCAAGACGAGGCCGCCCTATAGGAAAAAGCCCTTCGCGACATGGATAGCCGGAAAGCGGGCAGCTCTAGAGCACCAGCCACCGCAGCCCGCGTGAGGCGCTCACTCTGACCCGCTGCGACCCGCTGCGACCAGCTCTCTGACTTGTCGGCGGAGTCCTGTACCGCGGTGTGACGCGGCCGCGGCTGTGGAGTGGCTGCCAGGCCGGGCACCGCCGTGTTTCCGCCGCGGCCCCGACCGCAGCCGGTGACGGGGCGATGACGTCACAATAACGCGAACGGCGCGATAGAGCCTACCGCTGACCTGTCATTGCGCTGACGCTGACTGTTGCTGACAGTGACCGGTGCCTCCAGCCTCCACGGCCGCTCCGGCCGGCCCGATTCTCACGCCCCGGCGGCGGCGGCGGCGGCGGCCCTGTACTCGCGGAGTTGTGTAGTGTGCATCTCTGCGCGGCTCGGCGGGACAGCGGCCGGGCGGGGGCGGGGGCGGGGGAGGGCTGCGCGCCGGCCCACGGTCCGCGACCCGGCGCGGCGGCGCGGGGTCCCAGACCGGGGGTGACTCAGCGGCACGGAGTGGCCGGCGTCGGGGTCCGTTCCGGGTCCGGCCAGCCGCCCCCGCCGCCGCCGCTGACACAGCGGGCGGGGGCGGGGCGGAGTTCGCAGAGCGTTCCATCCCGCCCGGCCTCGCCCCGCCCCGCCCCGCCCCGCCCGGCCGCGGGAGGAGTGAGGGGGGATCACCCTCACGACCGAGCCAGAGGCACGATCTGTGCATTGTACGGACGTGCTGGACGGATGTGGGGTTGGGATTTTGAACAAGTAATGCCAGAACTTTGCATTGGCCACAAGTGGCTTACAAGCAAATGCACGTTCTCTGATGCATGCGCCTGTTCGGAAAAGTCGTCTGATTCACAGTGGTTCCGAGCAGCAGCGATAATACATTGCGGTTTGGAAACTTTCGCTACTTTCGCATCCTTTCGTCTTGCGCAGATGTCCATCGTACTGAAGTGTACAACAGTGGCTTCGGATGGTTATCGGATTGGGTGGAGGGACAGAGTTTGATTTTTGGCAGCCGACTCTGGATTCGCTCGGCATGCTGGGACATGACTCAGATTGGCCGCCGTTTCTCAGAGCCATCGGATGCTGTTTTTGTTTGACGGCGTCAGCGCAGGCCTCCACAGTCCACAGCCAAAGGCCGGCCGCCGCTGTGGTCCGCTGCGCCTCGGCCGACCACAGCGAGACTAAAGCCCAGGCTACACTATGCGTGATTTCCTGAAAATAACGCGCGAGTTCTACGTGTTTGCAGAACTTCCTTGACATCCGGGATCTGCCGGTCACGCAAATCACGCAAGAAAAGGGGATAAACCACTGTATTTTTTAATGGATACACCACTGCATAAATATCTACCAGCTTCAACACAAGTTTCAACACTCACAATTTGCTCCAACGCTTTTTCATTCATCTTCCGCCACGATACTCACCACACATTATTCAAGTTTAGGTCTATTTTAGACTACAATACGCGAAATCAAGCAAAGTGATAAAAATGATTTCGAACTTTTCATCGTTCCGTCCGTGACGTGTCTGCGGAATTTCCTTGACGTTTCATCCGGGATCTGGGTGATGTGCCAGTGTAGCTCACCCAATGCATTTACTATCAGCTGAACTTGCTCTGTCACGCAAAACCCGACAACACGGATAACGCGCGTGATTTTCGGAAAATCGCGCATAGTGTATCATAGTGTGCCTGGGCTTAACTGCTGCCTGTGTGTGTGTGTGTGGTGCCTGCGCGTGGCCACATATGTTGATGATGGCCGTGCTGTTCTCACGGGCGGCCCGGCCCGGACCGGCCGGGGACGGCCAGCCGCTCCCAATCCCACCACATCGGCCGCAGCGGCCGCGGCGCGAGGCAGACGCGCGTGGCCGGCCGGCGCGGCGGTGCGGCGGTGGCCTCCGACTGCGGTGGAGCACTACTGGAGGACAGACGCCGCCCGCGGCAGGGCTCTCCACTCCACGCCCGCCGGCCGTGCACCACGCCGACAGAGGATTCCGGCCGAGACGCAGTAACGCTGACGTGCGGAACGGAACGGAACGGTTCGGGTCCTCCGGTCAGTCGACGAGCCGTGGAGGGAGCAGACACGGAAGTGAGTCATGATGGCGACACGACTGGCTGGCCGGCGCGACACGGGGTGGACGCTGATGGCTGGACTGGTGACCTGAGACGGCGCTGGCTCGGTACCGACGATCACGTGACGGTGACGTCACGGGAGAGGCCAGGACGTGACGTGCTGTCCAGCATGAATAAGTTTGAATACGGGTGGAGTAATTTTAACCACCGTGCCTGTGTGATATGACGTGGACCGGGTGGTACCCCAGAGGACCCCGCACGGCGAAATTGGACGGCTGATCCCCCGTGTAGCCTGCCGTGACGCGGAGTACAGCGGGAGCTGGGACGGCCCCGTGACCGACCCAGGCTGCGATCGCGTGCCGCCGGGGGAGCGATCGGTTCGTGATTGGACTAGCAGGACACATACTGCGCGACCCTGTCTCACAACACGGCACAGAGGCAAGGACGGCCGCCGGCTGCCCGCGGACCGGTCCGACGGTCCGCCGGATGACCGGTTCTCAGCCATGCCTGGCCCGTGACCCTGCTGACGACCGGCCCAGTCTCGGGCTCGGTCTCACGCCCGGCTGCCGAGCTGTGGCGGCGGCGGCATAGAGTAGGACGGGGCCGTCCTGTTAGACGCGTCGGCAGCGGTGGCGGCGGCGGGGGTCGGCCGGACGCGGCACGCAGACTGTGACGCCCCTGCCCGCCGGCGGCGGCCGCCGAGCGGGGGTCAACGACTGGGGCCGCGACCGCGCCGTGCCCGTCCGGCCGACCGCCGCGCGCCGCCGTCGCCTTTGTTGGCCTGCGCGCCGCTACCGCCACTGACGCTGGCCGCTGCCGCAGGGTCGCGTCGGCCGCGGTGTCAACTAACGGTCTGCCATCTCACTCACTGCCGGCGCCGAATCATGCTCTCTGACCAGCCCGGCTCTCCCCAACACTGACCCCGAGAGACTGGAGAAACCTGCCGACCGGTCGGCGGGCACCGGTCTCGGAGGTGGTGTGTGCACGGGACGCCGTCTGACCGCCGCGCTGCAGCGCCGGCCCTGCGTGCACTGCCGATGTTAACTGAACGAGTCGACATGCAGGGCAGCACCTCCGCTCTCCACTTCACGCCATTACTCCGACATCGCTGGTGCGGCGCGGTGCTGAGGCACATCGCGTTCTAATGACGGGTTACATACTGCAAACGCCGGTCTCGGGGATGTTACATACTGAGAACACCGGTCTCGGGGATGTTACATACTGAGAACGCCGGCCTCGGGGATGTTACATACTGAGAACGCCGGTCTCGGGGATGTTACATACTGAGAACACCGGTCTCGGGGATGTTACATACTGAGAACACCGGTCTCGGGGATGTTACATACTGAGAACGCCGGTCTCGGGGATGTTACATACTGAGAACACCGGTCTCGGGGATGTTACATACTGAGAACACCGGTCTCGGGGATGTTACATACTGAGAACACCGGTCTCGGGGATGTTACATACTGAGAACACCGGTCTCGGAGATGAGCGACTGGTCGCTGTACCGCCGGGGATGAGCGACTGATCGCTCTCTTATACGGCATTGAGTCGCTGTGTACCGCCGACCGCGGCGTACTGAGGCGGCGGGGTGGCGACTGGCCCTGCAGTGCCGCAGCCGGGTCCGGGTCGGTACGGCGTGCAGTGCGCGGCCCGCTGACGGATATTGACCAAGCCTGCAGCTGTGAGTCAGTGAGTCACTCACACACTTACAGACACAGGCGGCCGGCTGGTCAGCGCGGCCGGCCGGCCGGGCAGTGTTGTTCCCAGCCTCCGCCCCCGCCCCGGCGTTGCCGCCGCCGCCGCCGCCGCCGCCGCGCCGGTCGAGTGGACGCGCGTCAGACGCAGCCGGCTGACAGCGGCAGGGACGGGCACGGCAGGTCAGGGGGCGTGCCGGGGCGGGGCCGCGCTCTGCTGGACAATACATCACCCATGAATGATGTGGGAAAACTGCACCGCGTGACGGTATTTCTGGCGATCTTGTTTTCTCAGGTCTTTATGTGAAAACCTGGCGGCGTGTTCCGTTGCAGATGAGCCGTGAACGGCCAGTATTGATTGACCGTGGGAAGTTATCGCCGTGTGTTGCGGCCACGCCGGGGCGACAGGACCGGCTTCCGTAAACGGCCGAGCGGGCAGAGGCCGGTCGTCTCTACGCTCTCGTTATCACTCAGTTCGACAGACGGAATTGCCGTCCGGTCACTGAGTCGCCGTGGTACGGTACTGCTGGATGGTGCTGGATGGTGCCGGGTGGTGCTGGGTAGTGCTGGGTGGTGCCGGGTGGTGCCGGGTGGTGCTGGGTGGTGCTGGGTGGTGCTGGGTGGTGCTGGGTGGTGCTGGGTGGTGCTGGGTGGTGCTGGGTGGTGCTGGGTGGTGCCGGGTGGTGCCGGGTGGTGCCGGGTGGTGCTGGATGGTGCTGGGTGGTGCTGGGTGGTGCGGCGGCGCTGTGATGCCGGCATGTATCGCCGTCGGGCCCGACAGAAGCTCGGCCGGCCTCCCGTCAGCTCTGGCGACGCAGCTGGGAAGCCTGACCTGACCGCCGGGCCCGGCCGGCCTGACGTCACTGGGCCGGTGGTGGCCTGTTGCACCGGCGCGGTGTGTGACTTCACTGTGCTGAAAACTGAGCGCGTGCTCGGCTGGCGGCGGAGGTCGCCGCCCCCCGCTGCAGCTGACACGTGCTGCCTCCCCATCCCTCCCTCTCCCTCCGTCACTGTGTATTGATCAGGTGGACTGAGCCAGTCAGTTAGCACATCCGCGCCTGTTGTCTGCCACCGCCGCCGCCGCGATGACGGCTCAGTCCACTACCGTCAACTCGCCGCTCGCTGATCAATAATGCACGATAGCCGACGGCACTGGGTGAGCGGGCTGGTCGATTTCGACGGGGTTACCGGGACCATGGGGCCGTCACCAGTGATAAATGGCGCCGGACTGATCCGGGCCCGGGTTATTGGCGCGGGACTGGGTGTGAGTCTGCCGGGGGACCGGACACTGCGCCATCAAGTGACGGACGATGGCTGAGTATCGGCCAGGAGCTGACCCGGGGCACCGCTGGTACCGACTTCCGACCACTGCCGGCCACAGTCGCCCCGGCCGTCCTCAGCTGGTGGTCGGCTGGCTCGCTGTCTTCACTGGCCGCAGCTGACCTGGCCGGCCACGGTCGCCCCCGGCCGTCCTCAGCTGGTGGTCGGCTGGCTCGCTGTCTTCACTGGCCGCAGCTGACCTGGCCGGCCACGGTCGCCCCCGGCCGTCCTCAGCTGGTGGTCGGCTGGCTCGCTGTCTTCACTGGCCGCAGCTGACCTGGCCGGCCACGGTCGCCCCCGGCCGTCCTCAGCTGGTGGTCGGCTGGCTCGCTGTCTTCACTGGCCGCAGCTGACCTGGCCGGCCACGGTCGCCCCCGGCCGTCCTCAGCTGGTGGTCGGCTGGCTCGCTGTCTTCACTGGCCGCAGCTGACCTGGCCGGCCACGGTCGCCCCCGGCCGTCCTCAGCTGGTGGTCGGCTGGCTCGCTGTCTTCACTGGCCGCAGCTGACCTGGCTGGCCACGGTCGCCCCCGGCCGTCCTCAGCTGGTGGTCGGCTGGCTCGCTGTCTTCACTGGCCGCAGCTGACCTGGCCCCGGCCCCCACCCCGGCCGTCCTCAGTCAGTGGTCGTCTCTGTTCGCTGGCCGCAGCTGATTGACGGCCGACTGTCGGCGACGGTGGAGCATCTTCCGGGCCCGCTGACACGCCAGTCGGTGGAAATGGCCGCCACAGTCGCGGTCAGCTCGTCGGCACCTGCCGGTGCCGGTGCTGGTGCTATGCTATGTGTGGTGTTAGCGTTGCATTCCTAAAATCTGTCCCTGTGACCTCTAAGGTCGCGTGTCTGTTATCGCGCCACAGATAGAGAGAAGGCTTCAAGGCATGGTGGTCATACATTCATCATTCCGCAAATACGCCTTACTGGTGGGCAGCCTACAAATATCACTTGCAGAACATCTTACCTTCAGTGTGGGGTTACGTGGCAAACAGCAATGTGATCGGGTTATTTTTTCGGCGAACGAGTCACGTGACCGTATTTGTGCATGGCTGCCGTATACCAGTCACGCGTCAGTGTCTCTCTGTTGGCCCATCACGCCATGGGGCCGCTGAGTACTCCTCTGCTGGGGCTCAGAAGTTTGGTCTTCTATAACGAGGTGATCAGTGGTGACCTTTTCTGGTGTTACATGACAGATAGCGCTTTTACACCGCGGTGGTCTTTGTCGTATCGATGACGATGGATGAAACGCCGTCTTCTTAACCGTGTTCCACTCCCGCCGCGCTGCTGTGTCAGTTTTCGACTTGTCATCCAGTGCTCTGCACGCTGTCAGTAGGGCGTCTTGGTGTTTTGTTTAGTCGGCGGAGGTGATTCATTATCACATACGAGATGCACGGGGATGGATCGCTTCCTTAGGCCGTAAATTCTACAGCTGATCGACCGCCCCTTTGCACGCGCACCGTGTGGTAGCTGTGAGCAGATGGGTTCGGGCGGCGACGACTAAACACAACAGAATCGTATCTGTTTTTTTTTTAACATTCCGGAAGGTTACATGCTTTGAATAGCACATAACGCTATTTTTACCGAAAACCCGCGTACCTACCGACAGTTTTTTTTATTATTGCCGGAAAAAAAATAAACGCGTTCAGTGTTCATTCAGTCTTGATCTGTGAGTGGCGGTCGGGTCGGTGCCGGCCGCGGCGGCGGTGCGCGGCCGGTGATTGCGGGCTGGATCAGCCGCCACACCTGAGACGCACCGGGCCACCAGCTGGATAAACAGCACGGGGGTGCGGTGTGTGGCGAGTGACGAGTCTGGATCCCGCCGGCCCCGCTCTGCCTCTCCTCAGCCAGCTGCCGGCGACACCCGACCCAGCGCCGCACACGCAGCCGATCTCTTCCGGCAGCCGACGTCTGTGCGAAACTCGGCCAACTGCGCCGCCGCTGACTTTGGGGGATAAGTGGCGGATTGGGAATCACATTAATGCAATTTGTGCTTCAGAAGTACCAGCTAACTGCTGAAGTTCTACCGCTCACGATCGATGGCGATTTATTCGATGCGTTTTGAAGTGAATGTCACTGCGATCCATTTTTATTTATTTATTCATACCACTCCACAGCAGGTCATTCACCCAATTACAGGGAGTATCAGCGGGTCACATTTGCGCCGCTGTTCGGCTGCGGATAAATACCATACCATACCAATACCATACCATCCGGTAGTGTGTAGATGGATGGGTAGTGTGGTGGTACCATGCGACTGACTGGGATATTCCTGGTCTACCATCGAACTGGCGGGACTGAACACCCCCACCCCCACTCTCGCTTCGAACGATGGACATTGGGCATACCCTGAGCACGGCTGACTGCCTTTGTCGATCGCTCCTACATTTGTACGCCATCAACTGACGAAAACACCCCATTGATTGACGGATCAACAAATCGTGTCTTTATCATTGCTGATTTAGGATGGGGACCTGACGACAGGCGATTTTGTCCTGGATCTGCATTCTAACCGGGCTGTTGCCTGAATGCTGGCGACAGGCGGCTGCGTGAGCTGCATGCAGTTATCGAACATAGAGAAGGCGCGCGTCAATACCAATGGAACATTCAAGTCGATGTCGTATGCAAGCATTTATGAACTGTATTGATTTGAAAGAAACTATTAGTTCAACGTATTATGATACATCCTGGTATCTTTGGAAGTTAAGGTGATAGTTGGGCTGGTCAAAGTCTACTGACATCATTTTATTGTCGCCAATGCAATGCATCTAATGGTTACCTGTTCTTTCTTGCTGTTTTTGAGAACATATTAGTCATATTAGTCGCTTCGCCTTTCATCCATCGTTTAGCTCGTATTCTGAATGTGTCGCCTCTGTTGAACACGGAGGAGACATAGTGGTTAGTTGTGTACATTCTCCAAATCAACAGGCATGCCTCTGGCGGCCGGTCCGGTAGTCTGACTCCGCCTGAGGCCGGCGGTAGAGGTGTGTCCGGGTCGCGTGACGGCCGCTCATTATCCGGAACTCTGTCTGGATCGGACACATGGTGACGTCACTAAGTCTGTGACGCCCGACCGCCGCCGTCCACCGGAGCGGCTCCGCTCTGATCGTCTCTGGTCGTGCGGGCCGGACGTCCGGTCCGTCTGGCCTGGTGACCCCCACCACCACAGCTCCGCCGTCTGTCCGGAGAGGAGCGGCACGGCCCGCTCACTCGGCTGGGATCGCCACGCTCGTCTGGCCCGGCTGCCGCGGCGTCTCTCGGCGTCACGTGATACTGAGGACGCGCCAGCCGGCCTGTGAGCGAGTGTTGCACACCCCGACCCTGTCTCGGGCCGGCCACGGTTTGGCAGCACGCAGGGCTCCGCTGCTGCTGCTGCTGCTGCTGCTGCTGCTACTACTCAGTGTCCCGTCTGATGCAACGCGCCAGTGTTTTGGTCGGCGGTCCAGCTCACCAGGTCCACGGCTCGTGTGCCCATATTCGCCGACCCGTTAACAGCAGTGTGCAAAATACCGGATGGACGGGCCCGTGGCCGTGCCTGAATAATTCCGTATGGTGTAATTATTAATTCACACTTCCCATCAACGTACCGTACGGAGCTGCTCCGACTCAGGCGCTGTATAATTAAGTATATGAGTTAAGTATATGTATGAGTTGTTACGAACTCACACTGGTGCTGGTGTTGAATAATATTGCATATTATGTAATAGTGTTTTGCAAATTAGCGTAGTAGTTCAAACTTACCATAGCATGCCGGTACGCTATTTTCCTCCAGTTAATTCCGCAAAAGTGTCGTCTGCGTCATTTTCCTTCGATTTATTCCGCAAAAGTATCGTACGCAGGGGCGGCGCTGGGGCCCTTGAAGACTAGGCAGGCAAGGCAGCAGTGGCGGCGCCAGGGGTCAAACGTAGGTGAGGCAGTCAGGAGGGGGGGGGGGGGGGGGCGCTGTTGCGTGATTTTGTTTAAAGTAGGTTTTCAAATATATGCAGATCACCACGATTAATACTTCACCGCTACAAACAGCCTGTTTATAATATATGCTGTCATCAGCTTGGTATTTATTTGAAAATAGGCAACGATTATCACGGAGATTGTGCACGTAAGGCTTTCGATTCGACGCCTAATTCTGCAGGTTGACAATAATTGTGCGACTGCATGTTGAGAATAGGACTCAGAGCCTACACATAAAATCATGAATTATATGCGAAGAACACGGCTAAGAAAAATGCATCGAAATATAATGTCCTATTTGTAATATAAGTCTGGACGACCCGCCGATCTCTTTGCAGAGTTGCAGTAATATGTAACTATTACATAATTCAATGATATTTACCATTTACATGATATTTTAAAACTATTAGAAAAAGATCCCACATTCAAAATATCCCGAAACATTTTCATCACGGCGCCTGTCACAAAGGTCCTTTGCTGCTGCCGCGTTGACGCCGCATCGAATTTCTCCGGAACGGAAGCGCCCGGCGAAAACTCAGCTCGATCTTGGTTCGTGCTGTTAGTTGTTACGCTGATATACCGCCAAAGATCTGGTCTGGAGAAGTGGTCGAAACATTATTTTCGAAATAATAATTGAACCCCTATGTGGCAAGTTACTACGAACCTAAAATAATAATTGATATTGTAATCATATTTATTTATGAAGTTATTGTGCTTAAAAAGGTGTGCCTTTCTCGATTTTCTAGTTGATTTGCCTACCTTACAAAATATTTCCTACTGCAGGACGCAATAGATTTGTACACAGGCTGGTCGAGAATCTAGTAGGACGAGGTAGGCAAGCTTAGGCAAGGGTTTTCTTACATTTGTGTTTAATTTATGGTTTCGAAGGAAATTTTCTTGGAAAATGTGAAAAATTTGCTCCAAGATAGGCCCATTTCGATTGCAGAAAACCATATTAATCAATAAGGAAAAAAAAATGAAATAAAAAGAAGGGAAGATAAATATCGGTATCGGAAGAAGGCTACCGAACTGGGTAGGCATTGTCTACCTTGCCTACATAGGAGAACCGCCCCCGATGGTGTGTTTTAATTCTCCGCGCACCACGCATTCAGTCGATGCCTTCGGACACTTATTATTCTGGCGTAAATTAAATGAGCAGAATAAAGTCATGGATGGATGGCAGAATTCCGCCTCGACGGCTGCGATCCCATTTTGTTTGCACTAGAGTTAAATAATGGGAAAAAATTCTTAAATATTTCACGCATGCTTTGTTTTTAGTTTAAACGGGTGCACTGTTGATGGCTGCCATTCTCAGTAATGCGATTACTGGTGAATGGGGTTGGGGACAATTTTGTAAGGTACCAATATTTTGGGTTCATAAAAACAAGGGAAACAAATTCATAATGTAAATTTCAACAAAATTAATAAAAATGCGAAATCAACTCAAATGATTAAAAACTAAAACAGTTAAGCTCATGGTCCTTGTAGTTGTGACGTCACGACCATAGTGAAAATCAAAAGTGCAGTCACATCACTATGGTCGTGACGTCACAACAAAATCAAAAATGTTTTTAATATATGAGAAGTTAAGGGTAGTTTTAGGACAGAAGGCGGTCTAAGATGTGTGTGCGAAGTATATATACAAAATCGAGAAAAATACGCTGAATTTGTTATGTGTAAAAACCCACTACCTATCCCAACCCCATTAGGGAACATCGACTATGGGGCCGTGCCCGAGCAGCTGCGGAGCGTGGACTGGATGCCAGTATTCCGTTCATACGACCCAGCACAGCAGACCAGCTTCTTTTTACACCAGATGACGCAGTTGCTGGATCAGCATGCACCTGTCCGGCGCATGCAAATCCGACATCCAAGAGCGCCCCCTATCACTGACGCCACCAAGATCCTCATGTCCGAGAGAAGGGCGGCAAAACGGGTGTCCACACTGACTGGTTCGTAAGCTATTTTAGAGACCACCACCAGCAAGTTCGCCTCAACACGCTAGAGAATGGCCCACAGCTCTCTGAAAAAAACAGCCAAATCCGATTGGGGCCTATCAGGGTACCCTAGGACCCTTAATGCCACAATCATATGCCCTAGGACCCTTAATGCCCTAGGACCCTTAATGTTCACAATTTTCGCAAATGACATGTGCCTGTACACTGAGAGTGACGTCCTGATAACTCCGTACGCAGACGACACTCAGGTGTTGGTAACCGGTCGCAAAACAGATCTGGATCAGCTTGTCAGCCGCATGGAGAGTACCCCAAGGGACCTGTTAGGTTGGTTTAGCCAAAACCTCATGCAAATTAATGCTGAAAAAAACTGCTCGTGATTGGCACCCGTCAAATGCTTCGCGGTCTGCCCCGCGTCACGCTCCACGTTGGCGGCGCGCGCATTGTCGAGTCTGAGACAGCCAACAACCTGGGCGTACTTTTCGACAGACACCTCTCGTTTGAGCCGCATGTTGACGAGATTGTCCATCGTTGCAACGGCCTGTTAATCGGTTTGTATCACGCTAAGCACAGCCTGCCGAACAATGTCATGTCCACTGTCATGAATAGATTAGTTCTCTCCATCATTCGATATTGTTTTCCCGTTTACGGCAGGGCTTCTAAACAGTTCATGTACCGCATTGAGAAGGTGCTGAACTTCTGTGCTCGTGTGATATCCGACCGTCGAAAATATGACCACATCAGTGACGTGCTTTCGCAGTCAGGCTGGCTCTCCGCTCACAACTTATGTACGTATCGCTGCAATTGTCTGCTGCGTCAAGCACTGACTGGCGAACCAGTCACAATCGCCCAGTCAATTACGACCACCAGGTATCGCTGCATCTGTCTGCTGCGTCAAGCACTGACCACTGGCGAACCAGTTACAATCGCCCAGTCAATTACGACCACCAGGTATCGCTGCATCTGTCTGCTGCGTCAAGCACTGACCACTGGCGAACCAGTTACAATCGCCCAGTCAATTACGACCACCAGGTATCGCTGCATCTGTCTGCTGCGTCAAGCACTGACCACTGGCGAACCAGTCACAATCGCCCAGTCAATTACGACCACCAGGCAGGTCCATGGCAGGAGTACACGAGCGAGTACACGACGTATCGCTGCATCTGTCTGCTGCGTCAAGCACTGACCACTGGCGAACCAGTCACAATCGCCCAGTCAATTACGACCACCAGGCAGGTCCATGACAGGAGTACACGAGCGAGTACACGACGTATCGCTGCATCTGTCTGCTGCGTCAAGCACTGACCACTGGCGAACCAGTTACAATCGCCCAGTCAATTACGACCACCAGGTATCGCTGCATCTGTCTGCTGCGTCAAGCACTGACCACTGGCGAACCAGTTACAATCGCCCAGTCAATTACGACCACCAGGTATCGCTGCATCTGTCTGCTGCGTCAAGCACTGACCACTGGCGAACCAGTCACAATCGCCCAGTCAATTACGACCACCAGGCAGGTCCATGGCAGGAGTACACGAGCGAGTACACGACGTATCGCTGCATCTGTCTGCTGCGTCAAGCACTGACCACTGGCGAACCAGTCACAATCGCCCAGTCAATTACGACCACCAGGCAGGTCCATGACAGGAGTACACGAGCGAGTACACGACGTATCGCTGCATCTGTCTGCTGCGTCAAGCACTGACCACTGGCGAACCAGTCACAATCGCCCAGTCAATTACGACCACCAGGCAGGTCCATGACAGGAGTACACGGGCGAGTACACGACGTATCGCTGCATCTGTCTGCTGCGTCAAGCACTGACCACTGGCGAACCAGTCACAATCGCCCAGTCAATTACGACCACCAGGCAGGTCCATGGCAGGAGTACACGGGCGAGTACACGACGTATCGCTGCATCTGTCTGCTGCGTCAAGCACTGGCTGGCGAACCAGTCACAATCGCCCAGTCAATTACGACCACCAGGCAGGTCCATGACAGGAGTACACGGGCGAGTACACGACGTATCGCTGCATCTGTCTGCTGCGTCAAGCACTGACCACTGGCGAACCAGTCACAATCGCCCAGTCAATTACGACCACCAGGCAGGTCCATGACAGGAGTACACGGGCGAGTACACGACGTATCGCTGCATCTGTCTGCTGCGTCAAGCACTGACCACTGGCGAACCAGTCACAATCGCCCAGTCAATTACGACCACCAGGCAGGTCCATGGCAGGAGTACACGGGCGAGTACACGACGTATCGCTGCATCTGTCTGCTGCGTCAAGCACTGGCTGGCGAACCAGTCACAATCGCCCAGTCAATTACGACCACCAGGCAGGTCCATGACAGGAGTACACGGGCGAGTACACGACGTATCGCTGCATCTGTCTGCTGCGTCAAGCACTGACCACTGGCGAACCAGTCACAATCGCCCAGTCAATTACGACCACCAGGCAGGTCCATGGCAGGAGTACACGAGCGAGTGAACAGCAGCTGTTCGACTGCCGACAAACAAAACTGAAACCGGTAGGCGACAGTTCTTGTACAGAGCCGCCACTGCATAAAATGCACTGCCTGCGGCTGTGCGTGAAGGGTCTAAGCGATTGCTGAAGGACCACTTGACAAGTTTGCAGGGACGTTAGATCGACTTGGCCGTCTTGCGTGTCTGTGGAATGTTTGGTTTAGTGTGATGCGGTGTTATTCTTACCCATATGTGGAGTTTTATCGTGTGACCTGTTCTCATGAAAAGCCACGATAGTGGATGAGACGTGATGTGAAATAAATAAATACATAATTAAATAGGCTGAAGAACGCTTAAGTGTTAAAGTTTCAACCAAAATACGCGGAGTGAGGTAGGGGGAACGGGGTGGTCACTTGGCCGTTTTTTGTTGTTGTTAAAAACATATATTTTGCAATGATAGTCACATTTGATCACTTACATAATGCTAATAGGTGTCAAATTTATTTGTGGTTCCGGCATATTAACCCGCGCACTGCAGGGGCTTTGCGCCGAACACGAACTACAGAGGGGGGGGGGGGGGTTGATTTCCGCCCCCCTGAAATCTCGAAAACTACGCAACGTAGCGAGAAGCGGAAAAAGGCATGTGATAGCTTCATACATGTTCTATCGAAAGTATTTCAGTGTTTTTTAAGTCAGGTCAAAATTTAGGTCACCAGAGGTCATCAAAGGTCAAATTTTCCAGTTTTTTCCTGTTTTAGGACATCGCTCCAGAAATTCCCATATATCTCAGAAACGATGATAGTTAGAAACCAACGGAAAAAAGCAAACGATAAAAAATGCCGTTTTTTTGCTAAATCGTTTTTTGCTATTAGCATTTTACTTAATACAGATAACGGAAAACTGTTTACGCCATTGTGTTTATCTTGTCAAGGCGCTTTGAATGATATATATGGTGATCTTGTCAAGTCAACTTAAAGATTTGACCTAAGGTCAAGGTCAAGTGGTGACCCAAGTAGGGCATGTTGCATATGGGAAGACGTGTCTCGACGAGACAAACACATTGATGTCTGTTTTACTTCTCTATCTTCATTATGTCGACAGTTATTGACAAAAAGGTGATGGTGACCTCACATGACCTCAAATGACCCAATAGGGGTCACTGAACAAAACTTACACTTGGATCATCAAGAATATCCTATAATAACATGATCCAGAAGTAATTGGACCAGTACCATGCATATCCTTGAAATAGGAAGCATTTGTATATTTCCCCATTGACTTATCATGGGGAGGTTACGAAATTGACCTGACCTTAGGTCACCGATATCAAAATTCCGAGTTATACGAATTGTAAGTACTGATGCCCTCATGACATCCTGTAAGTTTCAACCTGATCGGTGAAAAACTCTGGCTTTGGCACAACTGCAAACATTTTTGGTGGTGGGGTCACTTGACCTGGTCTGGTGACCTGACCTGAGATGACCCGAGCATATTTTTTTCTCAAAGTGTGCGCAATTGATGTCCTAACAGGTGTATCAAAACCCGGCGGCGCTGTGCGCCGCCGTTTTTTCGCTATCTTTGAAAAACCTGAGGGGGGGGGGGGGGGGGGGCGGAAATCAACCTGCAGTGCGCGGGTTAAGCATAGCACGATAGTACAGATTGTTTTAGTAGCATTTACACATTTGTACAGGGCACTCAACCGGCCAAGTCCCCGGGGGGACTTGGCCGAGGGCGGGGGGGGGGGGGGGGGGCACTTGGCCGGGGTTGGGATGGAGTAGGTAATCCCCACTGCGGGCGAGTCAGCTTCAACAACGAAGGACGTGAGCAGACCAGTGTATAGTCGCCCCCGCAGGAGAGCGTTTTGTGAACACCGTCTTGCAGCGCGGTTGCCTGAGACGGTGCCGTCGTTTTTCCGTCACCGAATAGACCGGACGGGGATGCCGGTCTCGGCAGACACGACTTTCAGGAAGGCGCCATTCCGCACCCGCTCCACCGCAGCCAGCAGTTGGTCACGTGTGTACGCGGCACGATTGCCGCGCTTGATCAAAGGCGGATCCAGGGGGGGGGGGGGGGGGGCAACGGGGACATGCCCCCCAAGACTGTTCAAGGGGGGCCAAACTATGTTTTGCCCCCCCCCCCCAAGACGTGAAGTCCCCCGGTCTTTTCGCTGACGGCGCTGACGGCCTGCTACCCCCTTGCAAATACGCCACTGGATTCCCCCCCCCCCCCCCAAAAAAAAAGAGTTACTGTTTGATCCGCCCTTGCCCTTGACGTAGGTGCGCATGAGATATCTTTGCACAGAGTAAGTGCGATTAGTATATTCATTTTTTTCTACAAAACCTGGGCGACTTGGCCGGCCGCCCGGCCAATTCACCCCGAGCGCACCGGCCTAGTCGCCCCGGAACGGTTTTTGAATAAAAACAGTCTGCACACTCGCCGAAGTTATCGCTGAAACTAGCAAATCGGTTACACAGTTGCTTGAATTGCTACCTACATCGCACCATATTGTCCGAATTTGGATGCGACCCAAACACAACGCAACACTATACAAAGTTTCGTACGGAAGCAGGCATGTCGTTGTTTTTGCTCCGGTTACTCTCCACGCCGATAGACGGTGACAGGTTAAAATGAATTTCTTCAGGGTTTCCAGAGAGCGTAAACATGTGGGCGGTCAAGTCGCCCCGGCGTCCAAGTGACCCCGGTCTCCCCTACTCAACTTCCAGCGGAAAAACCCATTAGTGGATTGGCGGAACTCTGAAAGTAATGGCCGAAAGTAGCAGCGGAACGTGCAGTGTGTGGTGACTACCTTAATGGCGTGCGGGAAGCTAACGACAAGCCCCATTGACTGCTGTTTTCCTCTCCTGGTCTTGACCTGGTCTCGAGTGCTGACAAGGAGGCAATAAGCCCCCTGAACAGGCGCCGTGACTCACAGAGAGCTCTCAGCCCTCCTGGTAACCCATTCTGGCTCACAGGAAGCTGACAGCCATTCTGGTTAACGGTGAGCCTCCCGGACAGTGAACAGCCAGCCTGGGGCGGGTGTTGACAGCGAGCTTGTGTCACCGTCTGTCGCCGTTTGTTGCTGTGCTCTGGGCTCGTCTGCCGCCGCTGGCCACCGGAGTGAGAAGCACGGTGGTCTGTGAATGGCGTCAGAGTGCCGATAGCGGTTAGCTAACGTCCCAGTGACACCACCGCTGACGTGTCGCACGACTTCCCTGGGGTGTCGCAGAGGTCACAGACCGACGAAACCTTACTGATGCTGCCGACTTCGATCTGAACCCCTGGCGATGGCGCAGACGCTCGGGAGCGGGAGCGGCCGCCGGCCACTCGCAAGCCAATACAATAGCCGTTATCGTTTCCACAAAGACGTACAGAAGCATTTGTTTTTATATATTGAAGCCATTGGAATGTCGTTCTCAAAAGTTAATGGTACTTACTATTATTTCCTGTAGATTGTTTTATCAAAGTATAGACTTAACCAGTCCTCCCAAAAAGCCAGGGTTGCGTCATTTAAGTTCTGCTTGTGTAAACGAAGGTTGTGCTGAGCAGCGCGGCGTGATGGCTGTTTTCCTGGCGGTGCCAGTCGAGCTGAACCCGATGATGCATGCTGCGGTGCAAACGGCCCGACACGCCCTGATTGGCTGGCCTGTTCTGGACACGACTCGCTGAGAGACTGGTGTGGTGTACCTATAGATACAGCGGCCTCGGCGGCGGCCGTGCTTTTAAAGGGACTGTCTCACCTTTTGGAAGTTGTCGAATCACACTTAATTGTATGTCTACATGTCAGGCGAGATCAGCTGAACAGGTTCGTGAACTTTTTCCCGAAAAAATGCTCATCTTGGAAGATATTCAATTTTTAATTTTAAGCGGAAAGTTGGATTGGTGACTTCATTTTTTTTTTAAATAACGGAAATCCTTTGTGCTGCCAAATGTATGGCACAATTTTTGACCGCCAGGGACCGCTAGTGAGCCAGGGTGTTATGACGTCGCAAGCAAATGGTACCACTAAATATTGATTTATTGATTTATTTATAAATGAATAAATATTTAGCGTTGAATAACTGGTACCATTTGCTTGCGGCGTCATAACACCCTGGCTCACTAGCGGTCCCTGGCGGCCAACTGCTGCATCAACTCCAGCTGATGGTGCTAGCCTTTTAGATTGCGAACCACCCGGGGATCGAGAAATGAAAGACGAAAATATTCCAAGGCTGACCTTAAAACAAGTCGACTATCATTACCAGTTGGGTAAAGAGAGACGACGCTGTCGGTTTAGAAGCCCTATTCAAATACACATGGGTCTTAAAGACATAAAGACAAAAGAAAAGTGCAACAAAGAGCCTCTTGGGCCCATCCGAGGTTGCACCCCCCCCCCCTCCACCAGTCTCGCCTCTTCAAATCACCTTACTCTACCTGCATAAAAGAAGGCTAATCCCACGAGTATTTATGAACTAATCCCTTCTCTGTAAAGTATTTATCTAATCTAATTTTGAAGGAAGCAAGTGTCACTGCATCAGCGACATCCCCTGGTAGCATATTCCAATGTCCTACAACCCTTCTACTGAAAAATGACTGTCGTAGCCTAGTCCTACTTTGTTTCATAATGAGTTTATGCTGATGACCTCTACCTCGATTTTCCCTATTGAACTCAAACATACCCTTTAAATATCCAGAATGCTGACTATTTACAAACTTGAAGACTTCAATTAGATCTCCTCTTAGCCTTCTATATCTAAGTGAAAACATACCCAATTTCTTTAATCTATCTTCATAAGGTAAACTACCAAGACAATTAACCATTTTTGTTGCCCTTTTTTGAACTCTTTCTAACAACCAGCAATCTTTCTCATATGTTGGAGACCAGGCTTGTACACAATACTCCAAATGTGGTCTAACGTATGCACAATACAGTTTTGTTATTACCTTTTCACTCTTGTAGGAAACATTTCTGTTAATGGCCCCTAGCATTCTAAGTGCCTTTTTCCTAGCTTCTACAACCTGGTCTGACGCTGATAGTCTATTGTTTACCACGACACCTAAATCTCTTTCCTTTTCAATCTGCTCCATTTTCTGCCCACCCATTTCATACCTATGTTTACTGCTAACCCGTCCAGCGTTCATAATCTTACATTTACTCAAATTGAATTTCATCTGCCATGCTTCAGACCACTCAACTAGCTTGTCCAGATCTGATTGAAAAACATCCTGATCATGTTTTCCTCTAATAATCCTGACAACTTTTAGATCGTCTGCAAATTTCAAGACTTTGCTGTCTATACTGTTCTCAATTGCATTCACAAATATTATAAAAAGCAATGGGCCCAGGACTGAGCCCTGTGGAACCCCACTGAGAACCTCCTTCCATTGTGATTGGCACCCATTCAATATAACCCTTTGCTGGCGTCCTGAAAGCCGCGTTTCTATCCAATCCAGAATCTTGCCCCTGATCCCATGAATTTTAAGTTGCAACCCCAGTCTTGCATGGGGGACTTTGTCAAATGCTTTACTGAAATCAAGAAAAGATACATCTAGCTGTTTACCCTGATCAAAGCTATCTGTTGCAACATCCAAAAACTCCAGAAGATTAGTTAAACAAGAACGGCCCTTCCTAAAGCCATGCTGTGTATCCTTGATGAGTTCATTTTGCTCCAAGAATTCAACAATCTTATCTTTGATGATTGATTCAAGCACCTTGCAGACTAATGAGGTCAGACTAACCGGTCTATTGTTTTCCTCTTTACTTCTATCTCCCTTTTTATGAATAGGAACAACATTTGCTCTTTTCCAATCAAGTGGAATTTTACTATCTGCGAGTGATTTAGAAAATATTATGGCTAATGGAACCGACAACTCCCTTTCAGATTCTCTTAAAAGTCTAGCATGGATTTCAGCAGGTCCTTCTGCCTTGTTAGGCCTTACTTTCTTTAGATATTCTAGAACAAGTTCACTACTTATGCCACCTAGCTCTCCTATAGTCTCCTCTGTCTCTAGCTCAGGCTGAAGTGCTGCAATACTACTCTGGTCCTCGATAGTAAAGACAGATTGAAACTGATCATTAAGCACTTCAACCATTTCACTGTCCTTGCTAACTAACACATCATCTACCTTAAATGGACCTATATTTTTGGAAACTGTACTGAACTTATAAAAACTGAAGAACTTCTTACTATCTGCATTACAATGTCTAGCTAAATCAAGTTCCTTTGCCCTTTTAGCTGCTCTGACCTTTTTCTTAACTGAATTTCTTGCATTCTGGTAGGCCTTCTGATTTATATCTAGTGAAGATCCCTTCAAAATGCCAAATGCACTTCTTTTAGCTTGTATAGCACTCCTTACTTCTGGGGTAAGCCAAACTGGTTTGCCCTTGGTTCTGTTACGTTTGTGCCTGAGGGGTATATGCCGATTCTGAATTTGGTTTAATCTAGCTTTGAAAACATTCCAGGCCTCACATGCATCTAAACCTGCCAACTCAACGTTCCATTTTATCTGTGCGAGGTCATTTCTAATACCATCAAAATCAGCCCGGCTGAAGTTTGGAACCATAATAAGGTTATCTTTGGGCCTCATTTCTGATGAGATATTGAATTTAACCATATTGTGATCACTGGTTCCTAGACCTGCACAAATACTTATGTCACTAACTAGATCACTGTTGTCTGAGAATACAAGGTCTAGAATGGAGCAATGTCTGGTTGGCTCTGTTACAAACTGATGCATGAAAAGCTCCTCTTCAAAGATTTGCCTATACAACTCATTTGTTTCCTCTGCTATACTTTCGTATCCTCTTAAGTTAAAATCTCCCATAATAAGACACTGAGCCCGAAAGTTCCTACGTATTTCCTCACAAATATCTTGGTCTGTTTCAGCTTGGGAGATCCTTGGAAGATTCCCTGGTCTGTAAAATGCACCTATCCTCAACCTTCCTCTGTTTCCTGTACCAATTTTAATGTCAAGCCAGATTGATTCTACTTCTTTTACTTTACTAGAATCATCAACTCTAGTAGTGCAGTACAAGCTATTTACATATACAAACACTCCGCCCCCCTGCCGTGATTCTCTGCAGTATGAGAACATGTTATACCCTTGTAACTCGAAATCCTGTAGCCTATCCCTATTATACCCCTCACTAACCCATGTCTCGGTTACACAAATGATATCAGGCTTTTCAAGGGCAACATAACACTCAAACTCATCAAATTTAGACCTAATACTTTGGGCATTCAGCAACACACATGTGATCTTATACTTTGAGCTGACTCTACTAATTCTGAGGGAATTATGATCTACTGTCCTATTCTGACATGAACTTCTACCAATGCTTACTTCCTGATGCCCTAGTACTAGCGTCCCCGAACCCCCCCTCCTACCTAGTTTCCCTGAATGACACTTCTGTAGGCATCTCCCAAAGCCCTTGCCCCCTCATCCGATAAGTGAAGCCCATCCTTCATATAGTACCTACGCCACTCATAGAACTGATCCCATAAGTCTACATAACTAAGCCCCATAGCTGAACATAAATTCTGAACTGAGCTGTTCACAGACAGAGCTCTCGAGTACCACTCCTCACTGGCTTCACAGCGAGGGAGGATGCCAGTCACAATGACTGGTTTCCTGGACTCCTTCAACCTCTGCAGCAGGCTCCGGTACTCCGCTACTATTCTCACACTCTGCCTAGGTCCTATGTCGTTCACCCCCACCTGTAGTATAACTGTCTCCGGGCTACTCCTACCAAGTTCTGCCTCAATGACAGGGCCCATATCAACTACTCTTGCCCCTGGTTTGACTATACATCTGTCCCTCTTCCCACAGAATGTTCGCCTTAAGGGCCTTACCCTTGAGTCCCCAACCACTAAATGCTGAATCTCTTCCCTGTCACTTTCAGCTGCTGACTCTAACGCACTGAACCTATTTGCTATTGTAACCTGCGGATGTTCCCTGGGGCTGTACTGCCTGACTCTACCCTGAACTTTAGTCCATCCCTCCTGATCCCCTTCCCTCTTCCTCCTCCAGATTCTGCTACCACCCTCCATTACCCAGCACCCCTCCTCATCCTTACTGTCTGTGGCCCTAGCATTACTTTCCACAATGTTGAGTCTCCAGAAACGTGACCCTCCAACACACTTCCAAACCCCAGCCGCACTATCCACCTTTGCCTTATCCTCCTCCCTTATGCCCCTATCAGAACTACCACTGGTCCCTGATCCTGTAGGCTCCTTTTCTGACCCCCTAACCACGATCTGCGCATACGTTCCTTGGTCAGGAGCTACACCCTCCTGCGGCTCATCTCTACACCTACACTTACTTAACTGCGCCTCAAGCTCCGCTACCCTAGCCTGGAGGGCCTCTAGCTCTGCTACCTTCGCCTGCATCCTAGTCATGCTCATTTGAATACACTAGTAACTTAGGTATATAACTTAGGTACTATGCACTTTTCAATACTTTACTAACTTAACTTAACTTTTTTTGTTTTTTTGTTTGTTTTTTCTTCTTCTAAACCTTAACTAGATCTAAGTAAAGCTAGTGACACAAATCAGCTATGAGTGCACCTAATACTAGACTAAATATCTAATCCTTAAATAAACTGAATACTAAATACACCTTAATTATCCCCAATTTTCTAAAAATATCTACTTATCCAACCCTGCAACTAATAACACAAAAATAAGACTAAGACAATTTTGGCGCACACAAGCTAGAATGAAAAGTCCTTTAAAAAGCAAGTAAGAGGTAACAGCTAACTATGAATGCTTAAAAATAATACCTAAACGATCCACAAAACTAAATATCTAATCCTGATATCTAAATATAATGTGGTTCCTCAAAAAATACACAAAACAACAGAGCTATCCAACAGCTACTTAGCTTAGCTAAAGCGGGGTTCAGCTGATTTTTTAGTCTTATTCAGTCTTATTTTTTACAGATGTCAAAATCAAACTCGAATATCTTTTTGATTAGATCATTGTGGTTGTTTTAACTGCTACCATACTTAATTTAAATGCCAAGCCATCAAAATGACTATCTCAACTCAAATCTAATGTTAAGGTGGGATAGTCCCCATAGGCGTAACCACCTCCCGAAAGTAGGTGGGGACGGAGGCACTTTGAAGTCGATTCTTTCCATGCAACGCCCATAGGCGTAATATTAAAATCCGAAAATGTTACTGGGGACTGATCCCCAGTGACCCCAATGGTGGTTACGCGCCTGATAGTCCCTTTAATGGCGGGTGGTAAATGGTCCCGATTCACAGTGCTGATAATTGCTCAGTTGTTTCTTTCTAACGGCGTAGTTGATCAACGTTTGCTGAAGTTTGTCTGTGTTTACTGTAACCCAGTGGTCGTGTTTTGCGCTTGCTTGACTCATGCAGCAACGACTAGTGAACACGACCTTGATGGGTGTTTGGTCTTTCGGCCATTGCCCATATATTGACCGTGTCATTATCTTGCTGACGCCGACTCCGCCCATGTCTTTGGAGTGGTCGTGTGTGTGGCTCCATTGCCCATATATTGACCGTGTCATTATCTTGCTGACGCCGACTCCGCCCATGTCTTTGGAGTGGTCGTGTGTGTGGCTCCATTGCCCATATATTGACCGTGTCATTATCTTGCTGACGCCGACTCCGCCCATGTCTTTGGAGTGGTCGTGTGTGTGGCTCCATTGCCCATATATTGACCGTGTCATTATCTTGCTGACGCCGACTCCGCCCATGTCTTTGGAGTGGTCGTGTGTGTGGCTCCATTGCCCATATATTGACCGTGTCATTATCTTGCTGACGCCGACTCCGCCCATGTCTTTGGAGTGGTCGTGTGTGTGGCTCCATTGCCCATATATTGACCGTGTCATTATCTTGCTGACGCCGACTCCGCCCATGTCTTTGGAGTGGTCGTGTGTGTGGCTCCATTGCCCATATATTGACCGTGTCATTATCTTGCTGACGCCGACTCCGCCCATGTCTTTGGAGTGGTCGTGTGTGTGGCTCCATTGCCCATATATTGACCGTGTCATTATCTTGCTGACGCCGACTCCGCCCATGTCTTTGGAGTGGTCGTGTGTGTGGCTCCATTGCCCATATATTGACCGTGTCATTATCTTGCTGACGCCGACTCCGCCCATGTCTTTGGAGTGGTCGTGTGTGTGGCTCCATTGCCCATATATTGACCGTGTCATTATCTTGCTGACGCCGACTCCGCCCATGTCTTTGGAGTGGTCGTGTGTGTGGCTCCATTGCCCATATATTGACCGTGTCATTATCTTGCTGACGCCGACTCCGCCCATGTCTTTGGAGTGGTCGTGTGTGTGGCTCCATTGCCCATATATTGACCGTGTCATTATCTTGCTGACGCCGACTCCGCCCATGTCTTTGGAGTGGTCGTGTGTGTGGCTCACGGGGCGGTTTTTGCGAGGCAGCCGATACAAGAGGAAGGAAGGAAGCCACTGTTATCACTGCTGACGGCCGATGCTTTCCATACGCCGCCATATCTCCGGCCTTATCCGCATCCTCAGCGTACTCAGCGTACTCGGACGGCATATCGTCCCACGCGTGTTACGTAGCGCACCAGCACCAGTGTAAGTACAGTCCGCTGTTCACTCACTCTGAGCTCGCTTCTGTGGCTCCTGTGCAGACCTCCCCAGCTAGTTCCTAACTTGTTCGCGTCTCCGGTGGACTAGAGGAGCGTTAGTTTTACTTAGGTCAGCAATGGGGTTCCGCTGACGACTGCACGGTGGCTGGTCCCGTAATGCGACGCTAATCTCTGGAATAGCGGCCTGCAGGTGGACCGAGTTTCCCCCTAGCCCGCTGCTGGCCCGCTGCTGGCCCGCTGCTGGCCCGCTGCTGGCCCGCTGCTGGCCCGCTGCTGGTCCACTGGTCCGCTGCTGGTCCGCTGGTCCGCTGCTGGTCCGCTGGTCCGCTGCTGGTCCGCTGGTCCGCTGGTCCGCTGCTGGTCCGCTGGTCCGCTGGTCCGCTGGTCCGCTGGTCCGCTGGTCCGCTGGTCCGCTGGTCCGCTGGTCCGCTGGTCCGCTGGTCCGCTGGTCCGCTGGTCCGCTGGTCCGCTGGTCCGCTGGTCCGCTGGTCCGCTGGTCCGCTGGTCCGCTGGTCCGCTGGTCCGCTGCTGGTCCGCTGGTCCGCTGCTGGTCCGCTGGTCCGCCGCTGGTCCGCTGGTCCTCTGGCCCGCTGCTGGTCCGCTGCTGGTCCGCGGTCCCCACGATGTCCGGTACTCCTCTCCACATCTGATCGGGGTCGGCTGTGGACAGTGAAGCGCAGCGTCCCGTACTGTTGCGAGCAGGCCTCCCGTGGCCGTTTGTGGGACAATTGAGTCTGATGGGCGGTGTGCTTTTGATAGTACAACCCACTACTCGGCCGCAAATGGCAGATGATGACACACTGCATATAATAGTCGCCCACCGTAGTGGTATGGTGAGGCTGGTGAGGCTGGTGTTGCGCCCTCCCCCGCGGAACCGAGGATCTTTCACGGTCAGAGGCTCACCTTCTGGCTGGTCCGTGCTGCACCCCGTACCCTCCATTTGATCCGGATCCGGATATGACGACGGCTGGCCAGAGTCGGGCTACCGTTCCATACCGTTGAATCTTACTACAAGCACACTGCCGTATTGTTTTTAGATGTCCGTAAACCATCTATTGTCACTGGGGTCTCGAAAAGACAATGACGGTGTAGAGCGATACCGGTGACCCAGCAGGTCAATACTGCGATTTGTAAGGGCGCCAGTACAGGTCGGCTGAGGGCAGCCATTGGACGATGACGGCGATTGGTAGCTCGATTAACCACTGGATATAGGTCGGCCGGCCGGTCATATCGACAGCAGTGACGTAAGTGCGTCCACTCACATCGCTTATTGGGGGTTATTGACACTGGTTTATAGAACATGATTTTCTGAATCGAACCATGCCTTTCATTTTTCCAGATTCACACTAGTTGCTGAGATATTACAAAGACCTCAGGGACTGGCTGGTAACAAAACATTGTCTGGTAGACCCAGAGGACTTACCACTACTAGAAGCATTGCTAATATCGAAATATCGATGCAAATTTGCTAGCATAACGTTAGCGCCGACCAATAGCATTTCGACAAAGCAGCTCGTGAGCGCTGATAGCAGCTCTGCCGAACAGAGCCTCGACCAGGCACGTAACCAGGATTTCGCCCAGGGGAGAGGGGGGGGGGGGGGGGGGGGCGCCTCGAAAGGGCCCCTTCCCGAGCGTTTGTATGTTTGTTTATTTGCACAAATCGTCGACGAGATAACCCAATGATGGACGAAGTCAAAATATAAAATTACCTAAAGCTACAAGACATTAGACAAATACATGTTAAAATATACGAAATACACCATAAACATAAAATATGACATGGGCGTACGGCACATTAAGCAATGCGAGGGTCAGCTGCCTGGTAGTACGACACGGTACATTGACGAAAAATAACTGCAATAAAAATGACGATGATATTTTACCCTTAAAAACGTGAATGAACATGAGATCATGATGGGTCCTACGTGCCGATACAGAAACAAGTTTAAAATGAGACAATAGGTCATCGTACGCCATGGATGCTGATTGCGAGCGACAGTGGACGTTCAGCCACAACAGGAACTTATGCTCTATGCGCTGCAGCCTATCAGTGTGCGTTCGAGCGGCACCGTCCCACATCACGCTACAATATTCCATATTTGAGCGGACGTAGGCAAAATATGACGTCAGTACTGATGTCACTTTGATATATCCTCTCGGGTTAGCCCTATGGAACGATCTAATAAGGACGCCAAGGGCTCTATTGGCTCTTCTCATGCTATTTTCGATATGATTGCTAAATGTCAGCTTTGTGTCTAGCTAGAATTACTCCTAAATCGCGAATATATTCCGTCTTCCAACGTGGTGTTTCCGATCGAATATTTCGTCACTATTGGCTTCGTTCTCTGTATGATCCGAGAAGGTTTGCACGTCAGACTGGTTATTGATTACACTGGTCAGACTGGTTATTGATTACACTTTTTTGGAACGATTAATCGTGATTCATTTTGGGATCTGAATGATTCAATCACCGTTCGATTCACGGATACAATTTTGAGAATTGATTCCTTTCGATTCGAAGAATCAAAACAAATATCTTAATCGATTCACGTTTGATTGAACATTTAAATATATGAGGTGAATTTATGCCAAATAAAAAAAGGAAACTTGCATATATATGATCATTACAACATTGTTACAGCATTGTTATTTCAGTATAAATGAATTTAGCCACTGGGACTCTGCATGTATTTGCACAATTTACCAGTGTACTTGGATCGTTAAATCTTTTGATTCAATCAGCCTTGATTTGATGCGGGTTTTGATTCAATCACGATTCATGAATCAAAAGATCTGGTGGTGAATCAATAATGCTTTGATTCAATGCATTTTGATTGAACGATTCCAATCGATTTAATCAGTGTCGAATCAACCAGTCTGGTTTGCACTTGGCGTTGAAAGGCCCCCCCCAAAAAAAACGAATGAAAAGGCAAGTTCAAGGATGGAACATGCAGTATGACAGGTATGACATGGGCCATACCAACTTTTAGGAGTTGGAGTTCGCAAACTGCCATATCAACTTTGGAACCAGCGACACCAATTTGGAATCAGCTATACCAACTTGGAATATTTTTTTAACAGATAATATATGTATTAGGACCCTCCATAGTATGGATTTTATGGTATCCACGTCATTACACAAATTAAGTACACCAATATAAAAGTACAAAATACAGCCTCAGATGATGATAAAAATACCGATGATAAAACACAGCGGCAAAAAAGTGGCAACACAGACCGACCCCGGCCGCTGACATCGATCGCAACCATATCCCAGTATATAGATGCAGCATGCAGATGGGCTATCGCCTAGCCTCTGGTGTGAGGGCGTTCCAGGCACTCGCGGCTCGGTACATGAAACTGCGCTTTGCGAATTCCGTCCGCACGCGGGGCAGCTCGAGCTGGCCGCCTTCACTGGCACGCGTGTGGCGGGCGGACACGTCGGCACGCCTTACCATCCGACCGCGCAGCGGTTCTGAGGCGCTGGGGGCAGTGATGAGGTGGCGCAGAGCGGCAATGTCACGCTCGTTGATCATGTCATCAACATTAGGCCACCCGAGCTCTCGTAATGACGGGGTGACATGATCGCGCCGACCGAGGCCAGTCACAATGCCGACACCGAAGTTGATCGCCTTTTGCACGCGCTGCGCCTCTGTGCTGCGGTACAATTTCCCCACACCGTTATGCAATAACGGATGTGAGTAACGGATGGATGTGTTCAAGCTCAAGACCTGGAACTCTTAAACAAATTGCGCCGCGGAGGGGCGCGAAAATTTGGAGTCTTATGCCCTGGATATGCTTTATCATCAATGCGTCGCATTGCGTATGGGGCGGTCCTCTAAAAATGTTATATTGTGCGTTTTTAAAGTGCGTTAAAAAGGTGCTAAAGTGAACTATTTTGCC
>JAXIVJ010004348.1:15000-83933 GCA_036785665.1 Chirona hameri | reverse complement strand
CCGCGGGCAGCACACATTGTAACTGGCAGGCACATGTGCAGTGCGCACAGATCGTATATTTACATAACAACTCCAGCACTGAACTGTACCGCACATACCGCCGACAAGGGAGAGTCTGTTACCATGGTAACCATCCGTCGGCGGGTAATCCTTACCGCCCACTGGGATGTGAACTAATGGACATATCTCGCCCGCCATTGGCGAACTAATGGATCCGACATGTTCTCCGGCAAGCCGCGGGTCGGCGGCCAGTGTAAAAACCTGTGGCAATAACAACACTGAGTGTTCCCGCACTCCGCAGCGCAGATCTACGAGCATTTAGATCGCCCACAGCGTGGGTAGTCACTGGTGGGCGAAGTTATTCTCCTTGAACCAAACAGCGAGTTCGCGTAAACAACACAGACAGTTTCAAAACATGTGCCACGCTGTTGCAAATAGGCGAAATGATAACAAACCACAGCGGAAAAGACTACGAACGATTTACCGATCGACTTTATGGCAAATGGCCAGTTCACTGTTGTGCAGCAGCTGTCTTTGAAATCTCAGCCGCACTTTGTTTAAAACAGATACGCTAAATAACAACTGCCGCCAGCTGCAGACTGCCTGTTGCTTCAACTACGTCAAACCCCATTCAAACTCTGTATGCTCGATCAGCTCACTGCACCTGTAGCTCTGGCTTGGACAGCTGACCAGCAGCGGATTCAGGCCAGAGACATCACCCTCAGGGCATTGTCCGACAGTGCAGTAGCCGGTAGCCCAGGGGATGAGACCGCCCTTTGACAGCTCTATTGCGCGCCTGACATGACAATTCCCGACGACGACACCCCAGGCCGGCCGCCTGGAGCTGGGCCATGAGAGGACACTCAAGACACCAGCAGCCTCTAGCCACCGCCTCCGGGTGCAGCCAGCCAGGAAAGGCCTGGTAGGGGGCGTCGTCGCTCCTGAGGGACGCTACCACACAGAGCTGACGTGATCGAGTTAGCCACAAACTGCCTGGTGTGGGTCACCAAGGCTGCAGTGTCACCTCCAAGTTCATAGATGAGCACCAATTACCCGCGTCTTGTGCAGGGCTCAGAGCGTGCGAGAAACTGACAATAGCCCGATTCCATTTAATACTGCGTCGGTTGTTCAAGCGACCCGTGCATCGCAGGTGACATGGTGTCAAGCCGACATTTCGCGAAACCGACCCCATTTGAATAATTAACATCTATCGATACGCCTGGGGGTGTGTGCATACGGCGACGTTCGTGTTGATGAGCCATGCAATTAAGCTGTTCCATAGAGTCGTTCTCCTGGTAACCCACCCAGCTGGCATGCGAGGGCTTCTGTCGCGCTACGGTGCCATGGACGAAGCCCACATCGACAGTGTCACCGACGGGACGGAAACCGATACCGTGTGACACTTAATTACTGTCCAAGTGATCGACCGACGGTCCTCCGCCGCCGCCGACGACGCCGCCGCCGCCGCCGACGACGACGACGACGCCGCCGCCGCCGCCGCCGCCGCCGGTCGATGGGAGCGTCGACGTCGGCACGCGAGCGAGTCGGTGGTCGGGGTTCGCCGACCCGGCACACAGGGCGTGGGACGTGGCACGTGACGCCAGGCAAGAGTTCGAGGAAAGAGCCACGCCCGTGCTGGGGTGGTTTCAGGACTGCGGCGGCACCACTGGAGCAGAGACTGGGAATGTAAGCGCGTTTTGAAAATGGAGAGTGAGATGGGTAGAATGCGCTGTTGAGCAGAAGTTAAGTGCTGTGTGTCACGGCGTTGGTGTTGCGGAAGTTCCCTTGAAACCAAAATAAAATAAATAAGTCTGTACAAAGTGAATAGCATGCAGTCCCCAAAGGAGTGGTGGCAATAGCATGCTACTTCTAGGCATAAAAACATATATTTTACTGCCTTAAATTAGGACTCACAGTCCCAGCCAAGACGATACAAAAATACTTTGAATGGGGAGCTCATGATTTGTGCCATGGTCAGTCGGGTAAATGGTAGCTATTATGCTTAGTCGTCTATATGACATACTATAGGGTCACATCACACAAAGAACGCTAAATAACGTCGTTAAAACTAAATAACGTAATAACGAGTTAATACAATGCGTACCACAACAAGCGAACAAAAATAAACGAGAAAAACTCAACTGCGAAGGTAGATATGGCTGTACCAATTGTCCAGACTACCACATACCACAAATCCTTAGGCCACTAAGTCTTAACATGGAGAAGCTATCACTTTGATCGCCAATGGAACTGTCTCAAACATCCCCAGGTGTTTGTAGTGCTCATTTCTCGCCGAAACGAATCCCATATGTGCAGCGAGTGTACAGCTGTTCAGTTTTGTTTCGCCACACTGCACCGCTGCAATGAGAAACGATCGTCGAACGACACTATCTATACTCTGTGGGTGCGGGTGGAATATAAACGATACGACTATTTCCACCGAGACGAATAGCAGGAACCTCCCGACGCGCAGTGGCTAGCAAACGAAACACTGGGGCAGGACCGAGAGAGGACCGATGCATGCGTCCATCTTGGACCGACGCGGCGGAGAGCAATGGCCAGGAAATACGTCAACTGCGAATCTATCGCGCCCGTCTCCGCCGCTCTCCATCGTAGCAGCCAGAGCCAGCAGCCAGCAGTTGTGCCACGGCGCAGCGGATGTAGCAGGGGGGGGGGGGGCAGGGAGATGAAGGTCATGCGCGGGCCGCAGCTGCCCCGGTGCCCCAGATCAGCCGGGAGACACTTCCGTCCGGTGGTCTATCAGTCAGTTGGACTCAGGGGCCTGGGCCTGGGCCTGGGCCTGAGCCTGGGCCTGAGCCTGAGCCTGGCCTGAGCCTGGCCTGATGTTGGTCTGTGCGGGGCAGAGAGCGGCAGCTGAGCCGATTTTGGGCATGCCTTAGTGAAGTTATTTTAAATAATCTGGAGTTATGTGGTAAATAAAAACAGCCACTCTGTGAGACGCATGAATGCGTCAGGCCCAGGAGGATATTGGTTTCAGGATGTGACTGCATGCATAGTTTTACGACACTCATCTTCTCTGGTTGATACGATGACTGGCACGATAGTTCAATACAAAAAAAAACTTGAAGCTGCAGCACTTTTTATTCCCTTCATTGTTGTAGAATTATAGTCGGATACTCGGTCATAAAATAATCGGATACTCGCAAAGCAAACAATAGTTTTTAGCGGTTCAAATTATTATTGAATTAAATATACCAGACCATTTTATAATAACCATTTATTCATGGTAAAAATTCACAAAAATCATAGTCTTAAAGGCAAAAACTGCAAATGACCCGATTATCGACATCAAACAATCCAATTTTTGCCTAGTTCCACTTCCGCTGGCATGCGATAATTTTAGGTGATCAGTCACCGAGCTGCCGCTTTTGACCTCCAGATATCTATACATGATATATCGATGGATGGTATGGAAATGGATATCCGAGCCGCTAGGAAATGGATACATGAGCTCACGCTCGACAAAGTGGTCATCTGACATGGCGAATGTCTGCCATGATTGTATTGGCCCAATGATTCATCCGCTGACTCACTCGGAAACTGAAATTTAGCATTCGAGAAGAATCACCTCTGATGCTGAACATGAGCCTGGGTTACAGCGATTCAATAGGGGCGTCATGTTGAGAAACACCAATTGGATGACTCAACTACGGGTGACTCAACTACTGGCCATTGGTCCCTTTTACTAATATGAATTACACATAACTTTAATTAATTTACTAAACGGAACATAAAATAAGATTCCGAAATGCATATTCCGAAACGATCAAGCATATTAATAATAACTCATTCAAGCCGCATATTGTGTGTTCTTAAAGGCAAATAATGACCTTTTCACACAAAAATGGAGCTATTACTTGAAATCAACAGACTAGACCAAAATATATTGTAAATTAATCACATTTTGCATTAAAACTTTCCTACCGAAAGATATTTCAAGCGTTCCACAATTATAACTCAGCAAGTACTCGGTAACGAATTCAGTAAATTAGCCTCCCTACTCATTGTTATTTATCATGAAGGTATGCAATATGTTTTCTACACTCTACCTTTTGCGAATATGTGCAAACTTTTATGAACAATCAACAAGCATTTGGAAAAAGTGCATTGAAATCGGCAGTTTAGTTTGTCCCCGGACGGCGACCTATTTAGTGTATGCGATTTGCTGAGAGGTTATTCAACGAGAGGTATTGAACGTTGAACAGATTGATACAAAAGCGCCAGATATGTCGCGTTTCGTTATTGTAGGGAAAACACCGATCATGAACTCCAAAAGAAGTATATGTACTTGCTTTTTAATTTGTCAGAGCTTCCAACTTTGAATTAGGGAATAATTTTATTTCATTCTTAAATTTAGATCACATCATTTTTATACCATAACCTAAGAAATTGTTGCAAAACAAAATCAAAAGGTTATTATTTCCCTTTAAGGGACTGTCCAACCTTCCCAAAAGTTGTGAAATGTACGCCGCTTGTGGTGCACAATATGAAGTATTTGCTGCCGAACACGATTATGACATTTGTTTCTCGCAAGCAGTGCTCAATTTAATACAAAGTGTAAGTTTTAATATTTGGGTTGATGTCATATTGAGCTCTAGAGAGCTACACAAATCCTTTACGCTGCCAAAATATGGGCACAATTATTTCGAGACAATTCTGGCGCTTTGAATACAAAACAAACCAACTACCAAACCATTGAAACGTAGCAAATATCTCAAAGGTTCACTTAAAACAAGTCGACTATCATTACCAGTTGGGTAAAGAGAGACGGCGCTGTCGGTTTAGAGGCCCTATTCAAATACACATGGGCCTTATTTTTTACAGATGTCAAAATCAAACTAATATCTTTTTGATTAGATCATTGTGGTTGTTTTAACTGCTACCATACTTAATTTCAATGCCAAGCCATCACAATGGCTATCTCAACTCAAATTTAATGTTAAGGTGGGATAGTCCCTTTAAAGGGATTATACGGGTTTCTGTCCTGAAAGGAAATACACTCTTTTGCAGTTGTATGAGCTTTGAACACGTTTAAAACATAACAGGGACTTCAATCCTCATTTAGTCTAATTATTTCAGCAATTATCAGCGTTAAGACTTTGGCGTTTTTCGAGACTTGTATCAGATAACGAGTACTTGATCGGCATTACTGTCCACCACTTTTATCTTAGAATCAATTTTATACTTTTGAATTATCTGCACGTCCTACACTGGATCACACAATGATTATGCAATTAAAAACTTACGGGACTAATTATGTTCGACACTGTTCGTTCAGATTGTGGTTTTTGTGGGTTGCTTATCTCTGGCCGGAATCGTTGAGAATTTGGTGGTGGAATTTTATTTTTTTATGGCATTTTACGGGCAAAAAATAGGTAACTGCTGCCGTAGTTGGAACAAAACGAGCTTATTTTTTCAAATATTGCTGATTTTAACGGAAATATGCCATAAGTGAGGTGTTTTTATTAGCATAAAAGAGATGACTGGCTCTGCCTCAGCCGGTCCTGCAGAAAGTACGCGGTGGCATCACCGCGCACTTTGAAATGTCCTTACATGCAGAAGAGGTCATTTCCAGACAAATGTGGCTACCGTGGGACTTATAACCACCTTTATAAGTACGTTTTACTATGTAACTCAATTATTCTGGGAAAAACCCGTATAATCCCTTTAAGAAACAAACCTCTGTGCATTACCCAAAACAGTTGCAAACGAAATAAATCACGCGACGCGACAGACACCCTTCATTGATCAGCAAACAGTTTGTTTGCTTTATCATCCCTACGTAAATACGGCGGCACGACGCCAAACACAAACACGTGACAACCAAACACGTGACAAGGCAGTCATCCACCCCAGCCACGGAAGATACTGCACCTGGCGGCGCTGTCGCAGCCGGCCCGAAGCCGACTGATGTGGCGGAGCGTGCCGCGCAAAAACCTCAGTCACGATTTGTCATCTGACACCTGAGACACAGAACGAGCCACCCTCTGGCGCCTCTGCGACTGGCCAAGCCGCTGTGTGCTTCGCTCTCTAGCCCGCCGCGACCTCTCTGGTCTCTACATCGCTCGCCACCACCGGAGCCTGCGCCGTACCGCCGCTGAGGAGAGCCGAGACGCCGGCGGCAGTAGGAGCCATGCGGGACAGTCCACCTGCCAGGCGGCGGCGGAGGTTGTCGACCTCGCCTGGCCGGCGCTGCGAACGTGGCCGGTGGGAAGGGTGGGCCTGGGAAGTGGGAAGGCCCGGCTGGCTGTCTTGCTGAAGAGGGATCGCCCGGAGAACCGGCGAGGACGGGACGACAAATGACAATCACACAGGATAATTTGTATTTTGGTGGAGGGCAGATGAATGATGATCGGACCGGCTTTGAGAAGCTGATGACCGTAAATTGGATGTCACGACGGATGACTGTATAACGGTCTGTGGATATAACGGTCTGTGGATAATACTGATTGTTGAATTGTAGTCATTCAAGCGACTGAGAGAGGCTCTGCCAAGTCACATTAGTGTCTAGCATGGATGGACAATATAACAAATGGAGCCATTTCATAGCGCGATCAATGACAGACGTTTCTCCTGGCAATGCTGGTGTAAATTGTCATTAAAGTGACCTTTCCTTATCTATTCAATGGAACTGAGCTTGATTTGTGGAAATGTTATATTTCTCAAAGCAGAGTCGTCTCGACGGCAAAGGCAGCGTGATTTGGTCATATAGCCCAAACATGACCCGAGAGTATCTTATGAACGAGGCACATTTCACCGAATAACAAAGTCCCACCAGGGACAATACGGCCCTGTTTCAGTCTCCAGAACGTTATTGTCACGCGCCCTCAGTGACGCCTGCGTAACAAAGGCGCCAACTCCACCAGCTGGAACGCAGGAACTCTCTCCGCCTTCACACTCTTAAGACAACAGGTCCCCAGAGCCTGTCCGCCGGCTTACGCAAGGCCGATGACTGCCGACTGGAACGGGGCACCCAGTTCCCACGACCGTCTCCCAGCCGAAATCTGCAACATTCTCACGGTCCTGCACAGCACACTGCAACGTGAACATGTCCAGTGGCGACCGCGCGTCCGGCTGCGAGTCCGCGACTCGGCCCGCAGCCTTGTCTACACCATAGCAAACAATTGTTTACGTTTGTCAGCGTCGCACCATTGTGTTATGATTGGAAATTGTGCATACCTTTGTGCTCAGACACGGACTTTAGATGAAGGACGGACTTTAGATGAAGGACTGACAACAAAGCGTATACTGTCGGTTCAGGACAACGCCTCCAGCCCTCCACACATTTGTCAAAATTTCTAGAATCGCAAAGGAAGTGCGCCTGCAGACCACACAGCAATGTATGGTGGCCTTATCTGCACATGATCTGTCCTCCAGCTCCAGACCGTGGGCCTGCAATGTTGCATTCGGTCACGTGCCGGTTTGCAGATTTTTAGCGCCATGCTTACACGGCAATGCTTCGGTGGGCGAACGTTCGGAACGTGCAACACGCCTGACACCCCTGTCAACAACGCAGACTGACCCAGTCATGCGCCGCTCAAGTTGCTATACTTAGCATTGTTCCGTACCACCGCAATGAATTACAGCTGGGTCGAAACGTTTGGATGGTACTAGTTTACCACCTGATACCAGGCGTGTCTGAAGCGGGTCTCGGGTTTGTGTGCCTCAAACCGGCATCTCTACCGAGTGGCTCAAAATGTTTCCAAACCGGCAGCTCTGCCGCGCAGCTCCAGTGTGCACCACAAGACATGTCGACGCTGCGGGACCGGGTCAAAAGCGGCGGTCCCACGGGGCGGCGACAAAGCAGGATGGATGGTGTTTGTACGGCCGGTCCGTTCATCTGGGGCGGAGGCGGAGGCGGAGGCGAGGCGTGGCGAGGCGGTGGCGAGACTGGCAGGGGTGTTTGGTAACTGTCGGCGCAACCCACGCCTGTCGCCGTCAACCGCCTACCGCTGCTGCCATTCCCGCCACCACCGCCCACCGCCCGAAACCCACCTCCCGCTGCCAAGGACTGGGGAAGGGAGAAACAGCGACCCCCCCCCCCCCCCCGGCGCCCTCCGGCGGCGGATGGGGCACTGGGTACGTCCTTGAACCCCGGCAGCTGTCGCAGATCGGGGACACGTCGCACCTGCGGTGGAATCGTAAATCTGCATTGCTGGGGCCGCCTAGAGGAAAAACTGCGCAGCTCGTATCGCGGCCTCTGTTGACCTTTGGTAAAAAAAACGCCTTCATTCATGCATCATACACTCGCGAACAGTGTCTGTCAATGGATCGTTTTTGCCATTCTGCAAATGTTTTCCGGGAGGCCGGAAGCCGCCACAACAGACACTCTCGGCAGTGTATTTCCAAAGCCCTCGACAGCAGAGCGACTCCGGTGACTAGCGCTCCTGGTCTGTCGCTCAGCTGGTGTCGGCACCACGACGCCGAGCGAGTTAACGCGCGGCATTCCGCCCCAGACTGTTTGTTGTTCCTCCGCCAGGGGAGACGCCGCTGCGACCGACGCGACGCACCGTTCCCTCGCCGGCCACCGAAGCAACACGGGACCACACACAGCAGCGGGTCTTCCCGCGCCCGACCGTCAAACGTGGCCAATAGTAGCTTACTGATGAGAATTCCCTCCACGGGCGCTCGGCAGCTTCATTTAGTTCACACAGGGCGCTGTGTTTAGACAACTGGGAGACGTTCGTCAACCGATACAAATACTTACAGTACCGTTGCGCGTCACCCAAGCCGTGCAACGTTGTGCGGCGTTTACGTCGCGCCTCATCTTTGATCTACACCGTGTACGGGGTTCTCACCTGGAACAAAGAAAAACACCAGCGGTCAGTCAGCTGGCCGGTCATGGGATCCTGCAGCTCTGGGGGTGGGGCGGGGGTTGCAGACAAGCTCTGACCTTGCAGCTCGGCCGTCAGCGCGCCACAACTATCACTTTGAATTGCAGATTGCACGAGGCGGCCTGTTCCGTCCGGCGCCCAGTGAGAGCTGCAGCGCCTTGTAAACCGAACATTTGCCACAGGGTGCATGACGGTTCAGATGTCTGACGGCTGAGTGGGACCAGTGTGGCTCTCGTGACGCTGAAGGGACGGTCAACCACTGGGAAGGAGAATAGGCATAGCAACCCCTCGGAAATGAAACGTCTGCCTACGTTTTTAAGGATGTTGACTTGATGCGAGAGGTTGATGCATTCTGAGGAGCGAAGACTAGGTTCGTCAAAGTGCATAAGGAGCCGTGTTGTTGTAGCACATGTATAACATGACTAGCAGAGGACCGTCCCGCTATCACGACGCATCGCCAAAAACAACTCAACTTGCATGTTGCCACACCGTAAATGAAAATAACACAGATAGAGACACGCGCTAGTATAAGTTGGGTGATGCGAATCCACAAAGTCATACGGGACTAAAAAGTAACTTAATCATCATCTCTCTAAACCGAGCAAACAGCAGTTGAAATTCAACACCAGAATGCAGGCACACACCAATTACATTGTTTACACAGTTCCCAATACTCAAGGAATAGAAGCAAAACACTTCACTTTTCTCTCTGGCCTGCACTGGCCGCACACTAACGACTAGGAAAACAAGGCCATGCTGCCCCTATCAACATAATCAGCCTCGTTTATCTCCACATTTTCGGAATATTTATTTACCCGGCTGAACGCCAACGGGCTTAACCTCCATCTACACCGACGTAAAATGTCACTGCCCTCGGTAACGGTAACTCAACCCGCGCAACTCTGATTAAACCCTAACCACATGCGCCTTCAAATGGCAGCGCTGGCATGTATGTCGGCTTGGTTCCAGCCATGGGCATGTCTACCGTCGGGCCACGCCACCATGACCGCCATCTGGTGCCGCCAGCCAGCAGGCCGGCTGTGACGGGGCGCACTGGCGGCGCACTGGCGGTCCAACTGCCCTAATTGGGCAACGCTGAAACGTCCACAGGGTCACGCCTGGTAACGCCCGACGCCCGTCGACACAGGCCAGTGGCAGCAGCAGTCAGCGGCTGGAAACACGCTCCCCGCCAGACCGGCGCCGCCAACAAAGGTTTGGCAGACAGGCTCGATAGAGCTCAGCGACCCAGCGCCGATCTGGCGCCGATGACGTCACTGATGCCGAGGTAGCAACATTATAGGATAATATGTTTGAAATTCAGTGTCATCGCTTGAATGCATTTTGCCGATCAGGAACGAGACACCAAAGTAGGACATCAATTCCACTGACGTTGATGAGGCCGCATCATCGGGTGCACTCAATGATAATGACGTCAGTGACGTCAGTGACATCAGTGACGTCAGTTACGTCAGTGGCGCCAGTGATGTGACGACGCATCAGCAGCGGGACGGCGCGCCCACCGCAGCCCCACCGCGGCCGCCACCACGGCACGAGGCGGCATAACGGGTCGGCGCCGTCGGAAGAACTGCCGTGACTGGTGTCTGGCCCGGTCAAGCGGCTGGTGGCGCGGGCCGCAGTCGGGATGGATCACCAACAGAGCAGTTAGCTCTGACGCCGCACTGTGACGCCAAGCGTGCGGAAAGCGACGCAGTAAATAAAACAACGGGCCGACAAGAAGCGGAGGAAGCTGGCGACGATAAACGGTAGCAGGCGGAGCGGAGCGGCGACTGTGTTCCAGCAACTGGATAAACGTAAACAACCATAAGTCTGCCGTCTACAGGCATCAGCCGGTGTTGAACGGCACGAGTGAAACGAGAGAAGGCTGTGAGGTTGAGACCACAGAGAGGGATCAATACAGGGAAATGACGTTTTATCTCTGAAAACAGGCCTGGCACAGCCCGGCCAGCAGCGAAAATATACTGTATATGGTCACATACTAATCAGCTTAAATTGAAAACATGAAAAATACCAGACACGTTATTCACGTGTTCAGTTTCAGACTCGTCTTGCCGCCACGCCTTGTTACAGACTGTTCTAAATATAGTTCACTGCTGCATTATCAAAACTTCCATCAAATTGCAGTCAAGTTCAGCCTGAGAAATAGCTGGCTTTTCTGCTCAAGATATCAGTGTCACATCAATTGAAGGAAGTCAAGCGCTTACTGGCCAATAATGCATTCAATCTGAGAAATACAGACTGTGAGCCGAAATGCATCTTTCTCAGGAGCTGAAACATCGTTCAGCGAAAGCCGCCGCTAAGCTGAGCAATTTAACTTGCTGCAACCCAGCAAGCCAGTCTCTACTCCATCTGCCACATCGCATCGCATTCATCCTCCCTGCTTCTGGCGATAAACAAGGGATCGATCTTATGTGCGATCCCCTGCCTCACGCTAGCCTCCATTTGCCATCACGATTCCCCATCCGCCCTTCCATTTGCCGTCACGATTCCCCACCCGCCCTTCCATTTGCCGTCACGATTCCCCACCCGTCCCTCCATTTGCCGTTACGATTCCCCACCCGTCCCGCAGCCTTCTCGTCACCAGGGACAAGTTCTTTGGCTAGCTATCCGCATGGCGGAGCACGCGTCCACGGCGACCACGGCACCGGTCCGCTGGCAGTGCCGTACAAATGACGTCGACGGGGCGGGAGTAACGGACCCTCCGCCGCCTCAGCTGCCGCCCCGCTGCCGCCGCCGCCACCGCCCCGCCGCCTCAGCCGCCGCCGAAGCCACTGTCACCATAAGCAGTGCTGCTCTGTAATACAGCTGTTCACTGGCCCAGCGGCTGGGTGATTGGACTTGGCTGGGAACAGAAACTGTGGCCTGCTGTGCTTCGCTGGAAGTAAATGAAGACCGCTGGAGTCCTTTGAAACTGTTCGATGCCGATGCAGCTGGGTGGGGACAGTGGATCACATGGAGACCCCAGGAGTCTGAGTCGAGTTCCCAGTCTGGGTCGAAACGATTCGGCGAGCCGTCATGATTAATATATATCCTTCCCGATTCCACTGGAGCCGCTGGGGCCACACAGCAACCGTGACGGACCTGGATGACCTTGTCGAACGCCCTGGACCGAGCCGAAACAAGCGCCGATCACCAACGTCCTGTGTTGAGCTGGACCGGCGGCAGCGGCCCCGCTCTACCCGTACCCCGATCCACCCGCTGCGAACATCATCACAAGCGGCAAACATCGCAGGAAAAAACGCCCCGGGCGCGTCGTCGCATCGTTGTCGGCTCGGCAAAAAGGCGCACCTGCCTCTGTCGACGAATCGGCCGCGACAATGACAATAAACACGACTCGAGCTGCGCCCGAGCGAGGCCTGAGCCGAAGCCAGAGCGGGGCGCGGAACGCTCCTAACCCGGTCTCCACGCGCCGCGAGCCGAGACAAAGGCAGGGCCGGACGAGAGAGCGCGCGGGCGGCGCGGCGGATGGAGGTGGCAAGGGCAGGACTGAGGTGGATGACTAGGGCGGAGGCGGGTAGTGACGGGTAGTGCCGGGTAGTGCCGGGTAGTGCCGGGTAGTGCCCGGTAGTGCCGGGTAGTGCCGGGTAGTGACGGGTAGTGCCGGGTAGTGACGGGTAGTGCCGGGTAGTGACGGGTAGTGCCGGGTAGTGGCGGGTAGTGGCGGGCAGTGGTGGGCAGTGGCGGGTAGTGGCGGGTAGTGGCGGGTAGTGACGGGTAGTGACGGGTAGTGACGGGTAGTGACGGGTAGTGACGGGTAGTGACGGGTAGTGACGGGTAGTGACGGGCGGAGGAACGTGTGACAGCAGTTGACAGTCGTGTCTGTCCAGTGTTCGTCGCGCTGTGTTCACAGGGAGAAAATCAGAGCGGAATTCTAACTAGCCGTCATTAGCTATGCCGCATGGCTCGGCGGCGAGTGGAGGCGGCGAGTGCGGCAGACTGAAAGCTGCGCCAGATGCCTACAGGCCCGAAAGGTATCCACACACCGCGGCGGCTGCGTGGCCGACGGGGTAGTTAGACGGAGAAAGTGTTCACATGGTCCGCGCTGGGTGAGATCGGGTGTCGCGGCCTGCGGCATTCCGTACCACCAAGTGACATGATGCATACCATGTTGCAGCACTTGTCTGCAATGTGTGGGATATGGTGTTGCATCACATCGTAACGGACTCTGTGGTAAAATATGCAACATGACTCACAATGCAACATAGTAGTACACTGCAGCGGTTGAAGTGGAAAGGCACATGCTCCGTTAATCTAGGCATCATATCGGACGGGGATGTCATGACTAGCACATGTGCCAAGGTTAGATATCAAAGATCGTACATGCCCTTCTAAGTTCTAGTACGCAATGTGTACAGAGAAAAGGAGTACGGACTTACAGGGAACAAGCACGGAGAAAGAAGAAAGATAAATGGGTAGCCAGTGGCAATGCTTTAGTCCGCTCGCTCCTCCTAATCCCAAGCCCCGTCCAACAGTGTTTAGCCCCGTCCAGCAGTGCCTCAGCTCCGTCAGGCGGTGTTTATCCCCGTCAGGCGGTGTTTATCCCCGTCAGGCGGTGTTTATCCCCGTCCGGCGGTGCCTCAGCCTCGTCCGGCAGGGCCTCAGTCTCGTCCGGCGGTGCCTCGGCCCCGTCCGGCGGTGCCTCGGCCCCGTCCGGCAGTGCCTCAGCCTCGTCCGGCAGTGCCTCAGCCTCGTCCGGCAGTGCCTCAGCCCCGTCCGGCAGGGTCTCAGCCCCGTCCGGCAGGGTCTCAGCCCCGTCCGGCAGGGTCTCAGCCCCGTCCGGCAGGGTCTCAGCCCCGTCCGGCAGGGTCTCAGCCCCGTCCGGCAGGGTCTCAGCCTCGTCCGGCAGTGCCTCAGCCTCGTCCGGCAGTGCCTCAGCCTCGTCCGGCAGTGCCTCAGCCTCGTCCGGCAGTGCCTCAGCCTCGTCCGGCAGTGCCTCAGCCTCGTCCGGCAGTGCCTCAGCCTCGTCCGGCAGTGCCTCAGCCTCGTCCGGCAGTGCCTCAGCCTCGTCCGGCAGTGCCTCAGCCTCGTCCGGCAGTGCCTCAGCCTCGTCCGGCAGTGCCTCAGCCTCGTCCGGCAGTGCCTCAGCCTCGTCCGGCAGTGCCTCAGCCTCGTCCGGCAGTGCCTCAGCCTCGTCCGGCAGTGCCTCAGCCTCGTCCGGCAGTGCCTCAGCCTCGTCCGGCAGTGCCTCAGCCTCGTCCGGCAGGGTCTCAGCCCCGTCCGGCGGTGTTTATCCCCGTCCGGCAGTGTCTCAGCCCCGTCCGGGAGTGTCTCAGCCCCGTCCGGCGGGGTATCAGCCCCGTCCGGCGGGGTATCCGCCCCGTCCGGCGGGGTATCAGCCCCGTCCGGCGGGGTATCAGCCCCGTCCGGCGGGTATCAGCCTCGTCCGGCAGGGTCTCAGCCCCGTCCGGCGGTGTTTATCCCCGTCCGGCGGTGTTTATCCCCGTCCGGCAGTGTCTCAGCCCCGTCCGGGAGTGCCTCAGCCCCGTCCGGCGGGGTATCAGCCCCGTCCGGCGGTGGCGGCGGCAGCACGTCGTGAGAGCCGGTGTGGTCACAGCCGGCTATTACCGCCGATGGAGCGAGACGACAGACGGCAGTGGCCGCACACCAGCAGACCAGCCGACCAGCAGACGGCAGTGGCCGCACACCAGCAGACCAGCCGACCAGCAGACGGCAGTGGCCGCACACCAGCAGACCAGCAGACCAGCAGACCAGCAGACAGGCGCCGCAGCCTGCGCCGGAACAGCGGTCACTGGCCGGGACAGAGACCGAGCCAGGCTGGAGGAAAGACGCTCGGAACTTACTGGAAACGCAGAGGCTACGAGAAGGACAGAGGACTATGAGTATGCTATGACGAAGTCGATGAGAAAGGCAAAGGATCGCAACACAACATAAAACTATGCGATTTTCATTTGATGCGTAGCATAGGAAAAGATAGATACTCTTTATATTCCAATAGTGAAACAAACTGTCGTTCGCCAATTGGTTGAATAGATTCGTTTACTTCAAAGGACTTAGTCACTTCGTCCCACTGTCAGACCAATAGGGCTTCATTTTTAACTGCGTTTGAAAGGTGACGTCGAAGCTCTCGATCCTAAGGAGCGAAGCCCCTGAGGCTTGACCAGCTCACTGTCATCCTGTCTCTCTCGTCTGTGTCTTAGCCGTTCTTCTGACATCACAGCTAAGGAAGCCATCAGAGAGTCCACTGACAGCGGTCCTCCTATCCCAGTTAGTCATATGCGGCCTCACTACGTACTCATCGATCCATCTATTCCGACAAAGGCCGGCGTTTAATTCAGCCCTGAGCTGCCAGCGGCTGCACCGAGCAGGGTACACAGAGAGCGGGCGCGGGGGCCGGTGCCACCGCTGGGCGTGGCGTTCACTGGGTCCAGTCGGCCGGGGGCGCCCGAACCCGTCACCATGGCAACGCGGCACAAACAGCTGGCGAATAATGCCACGGACTGAGTCATCCGTGACATGACGGCGGCTGCTCGGCCCCACGCGGGGCAAAAGGCCGGGTAATGGGGTAATGGCCGCGGCAGGCCGGGGGTGGGTCGTCGGTGACTTTGAGGCGTCAGCGGCGGTGGCCGGTACGGAGCCAGCTGCTGTTTTCAGCAGCGCGCAGGCCCAACTGAAAAGGCGATTCCACGTTCATTCGATTCGCAGTTCAGTGCTGGAAGGACGCATGAACGCATATTGTGCAACTCTCAAATCCAAGCCCCCTGTAGTTGGGCTGGGTATTGTTGTTACCCTTTCTGCGGCACTCGCGCTTTGTGATTCCCTTGTATCGTTCCGTCAATCACTGAAATACCGGGGACAAATGGATTTTACCATGGTCTGAACGTGATGTCATCAATGAATATCCCATCGAACGGGTTCTCCGTGAAACGAGAATCATGCCAAGTAATTTCAAAGTTCCTCAGTCCTACCTTAGCCATTAAAGGGAAATAATGACTGTTTGATTTTGTTAGCAACAATTTATTTGGCTGCCGTTATGGTATTAAAATGATGTGATCTAAATTTATTTAAGAATAAAATAAAATTGTTCCCTAATTCAAAGTTGGGCGTTTGGAAAAGTAAAAAGAAAGTACATTCTTAAGTTAATGATCGGTATCTTCCCTCTACTATTGGACAGCGACACATCTGGCGCTTTTGTATCAATCTGTTCAACGTTGTTGAATAGGCACTTCTAAACAAATCGCCACACTAAATAGGTCGCCATCGATGTGCATCGATGAGCTTGCGATTTAATTGCCAGTTTTTGCATTGTTTGTTAATTTTTTGTGTGAGAAAATTCTCCTTTTTCATGATAATATAAATATGTTATATACAGCCAGAGACAAAACTATACAAAACTCATGTTGAAAATAGATTAAGCAATTTTCACAAAGTGAGGATCGTAACCACTAACTAGGCCGCGTTATATGCATCAGTTAACTGCTTATTTGGTTACCCTTTTTTATTAAATGGCTGTTAATTGTAGAGGATCGCCAGGCATATATAATCACAACAAGCAGAACGCAAAATATATTTTCCACTCAATTGCGTAAAATACAATACAGGAAAAGACCGCAGTTTGATGAGGACCAAAAGTACTTGCAAGTACCGGTCGTTAAAAACTGTGGAACGCTCACCAACATTAACTTGAAATAGAGTTTTTTATGCAAAATGTGATGAATTTACAATATATTTTGTTAGTCTGTCGATATCAAATATAACTCCATTTTGTGGGAAAATGCCATTATTTCCCTTGAAACAAAGCGTTGATTCGTCTCCCACCCTGCTGATGTCACGAGCTCGTGGCAGCTGACGTCACTGGCTCGTGGCAGCTCCACCCAAGAGGCTACCGTGCAGCGGGCCTTCGATCACCGCGCCCCAGGAGGTCGTCGTCCGGTATGTCAGGAATGTCGTCACAGGACGGTACGTACCAGCAGGGATCGGGAGGGGGCGCTAGGGGGATTAGGGGAAGCCGTGGCGAATCGGAAACTAATTGTCTGTTGGCGACAGCGGCGGCCGGCGGTACCACACCCGTTTTACGAGAGGGCAGGTGAGCCGGGAGGGCGAGGCTCACGCAGAGAGGGCGAGGTTCGAACGCAGAGGGCGAGGCTCGAACGCAGAGGACGAGGGTCTAATCGAACCTCAATCAACAGTCAGGTCCGACTCCATCCACTGTAGTGGATTGTGACGGTGACACCGACGTCTGTGCCTGTCCACGATTATACTTATTTAGTTGCATTTGACCATAAGAGAAAGGCTCCATACCCGACGAACATTCTGGCCAAGGCTGTCCCAGGGCTTAGAGTTGTTCCAGTTGGCTTAGCGACAAAATCGCTCCAACAAGTCCAGCAGCCTTGGATTTTGAAACAGCAGGAGAACCACAAAACGATCCAGATTGTCGGTGGACACCGATAAACAACTCACTCAGCCCTTGTCGGGGCCATGCTAGACAATCGCTCCGGCCCTGGACTGGTCAGGGGTAGACGTGGGAACACGCAGCGAGCAGGTGCGAGGCGGCAAGACGCCCCCTCCCCTTCCCTTCCTGCGTGAGCGTCGGACGGGAGCACACCTGTCGCTAGTCTGGCAGGACGGCGGAACGCAGCCCCCCCCCCGCCGCAGCGCAATCAGCGGAGAGGGGGGGGGGGGGTGTTTGGGAGGACACGGTCCGCCGCACCCCTCCCCACCCCCCCCCCCCCCTGCCACCCCGCCGCGCAGGGCCAGACAGGCGCCGCTGCTGGGTGACGTCAGCACAGCTCTTCAGCGGGAGGAGCGGCAGCGGCTACTGTACCGTTGCCCCAGCTCCGGGGAGCGGCCAGACTCTGAGGAGACGAGTGCCGGGTATTGAGCGCGACAGCCGAGATGAGGACACAGACCACGCTAGGAGACCCAGCAGTTGCAGGCTATTCGTGGCTCCGACCACGCTAGGAGACCCAGCAGTTGCAGGCTATTCGTGGCTCCGAGCTACATGGTCACTGAGTAAAACTCCATATCGGCGTCGACGTCGCGCAGGGAGGCTGACATAGGAGACGTCAAAACCAGACGTCTCTGGTGTTCGGTTGGGTGGCCATACACTAAAAGGAGAGCAAACAAACTCCGGACACGTCGAATGCAGAGCCTGGCATTATTTACGTTCTCATCCAAAGAAGCTCCAAAGAATCTGGAGGGGTAGGACTTTGTAACAGTTGGTCGACAAGCGGTAAAACATCACACCGATTGCTCCCCTTGCACGGGTTTACAGCGTAAACACGCAAAAGAACATCAGCTAGGAACATTATTGGTCCGCCCGTCTGGCGGAGGCAGTTACGGCGTCCGGCCCGTCGTTTCCGTTCCCAGCGGCGGCGGCGGCGGTGGAGCGGGGGCGGCGATGGTGGCGGCGGCAGCGTCGGCCGGTGTCATCATGGCCGCCGCCGGAGCGCGGCAGGACACCGAGCGAGAAATCACCACCGGCGGCCACACCGCTTCCTGGGCACACCGTTTCCTGGTCAGCCTGCGAAGCGCGTATCCCGTCTGCCGGCCACGCCCGACAGACCGCGCCCGACCGTCCGACCGTCCGCGGGAGGTGTACTACGCCCGGAGCTCACGTGCTGCAGCAAACCATGTCAGTCATCTGGATGAATGCTCTGAGAGTGTATGTTTTCAATAGTGATCCTGATTGGATGTTTATTAGGGGTTTAGTGGCCTTGTTTTTATCGGATGTTTATGGGTGGCTAGGGATTAGGCGTGTGGGACCGGGTGTTGTCTATTTTGCTATGGCTTCCTTTAGGCTATGCTGATGTTAATGCCATAGGAAAATATCAGAGCATGTCTTGGATGAATTTTCCATAATAGAGCCTGATGAGTGTAAGAAGCTAGGTAAATATTCTACCGGTAAATTATCGTATGCATGACTTTCCGACCTAAGTACGTAATCAGGTAACGTTCCAGTTACAGCTGATACAACTTCGGTTACAGTCTGTGCATTTTGTATACATAGACCGTTTTGACCAGCTGGATTCCAGGTTAATGACTAGGGCAAACTAAGGTACCGGGACTTCTGTTGTGGGTAGTTGGGCACTTGTGTTACCATTTCCCTCTGTTCAGCTGCTAATAATGCTAACCGTTGTTAGTACGATCCCCCCCCCCCCCCCCGAGACAAAAAGGCGTGCCCCTGAACGAACCGACAGCGTGAGAAATGAAACTAACCAGTGCACCAAACCAGCAACAAATAGTCACGGCCTCTTCCGCATCAAAATTCACCTGGGAGCCGTCGTAAGCTTTCAGACTTGGCTAGCGTGGCAAGTTGGTCAGAGGAACTTCTTTACCGTAGCATATTCGGCACCTAATCTCTGACCGCCTCCGTGTTAACACGCCCATCTCGCCTTACCGCCACTGAAATACGGAGCGCGTGAACCTTGAATCTCGGCTTTTGTTCGGCCGGTTATCCAGAGTGACGGCGTCTGGGCCAGATTAGGTCCCATCCCGTCCCGCTATAAATCCGCCAGAAGCACCGCGACAATCCGTCACCGGCAGTTTTTGCGACAGTCCGGAGATCGGCCACAGAGCCGGCAGAGCCGCCGGCGGGCCGGTGACTCATGGTTCCCCAGGGCTCAGTAAAACGGCGCCGAGATGGGATGAAAGGGAGAGGAGAGGTAATGCTGGGATATGGCTGGCGTCGAAGGCATTCCTTTATGCTAGAGTTGCCGACAATTATGTAGACATCGTATCACATCTCGTCCGAATGATGACGGCATTGCATGCTGCATATCTCCAAACAAGCGCAAGATTTTGAGTAATCTCGACTAGGTAATACAATAATTCCATAACGGTCAAAGTTAGAGGCTGCCAGCGTCTGTAACTCAGACCTTCATGAGACCCTCAGACCTTCATTAGACCCTCAGGCCCTCATTAGACCCTCAGGCCCTCATTAGACCCTCAGGCCCTCATTGACGGTTATAGCTCTCCAACGCATAACCAATCATCATCCGACCGAATTCGCCCCGTTCACGCTGCTTTACAAAACCATTCACATGCCCTACGAAAACAGACTGAGCTGAACCTCTTTTTATCGGAGCTCCAGCCGGCTGCACCAGCCGACCCGGGAGTGGGGGACGACAGGGGGTGGACATTGTGTGCCTCCCCTAGGCCACACGTCGGAGGCATGGCGACAATGGTGAATTACCACGCCATTGACGTCGGCGCCGGCGGCGGCAGCCTGCGGGCGGCTGGAACACCATTAGGGTAGCGGCGTTCCCCCTAGATTACCCTGGAGCTCTGATGGCCGCAGGCGGCGACACAACGCGCTCCAATCGCACGGCTGGTCGGCCCCGGCACGTGTCCTGATGCGATTATCACGGTCGTCCTGGCGCCGGGGGAATGTTCAGTCGCCGGGGGTCACCGGACAGGAGGACGCCGGGATCGACTGCACGTGGGCCGTAAAATGTGTCGGAGCGAATTATTTAAGATTACTTCCCTGGTAAAAATCACCAAGCGCCAGAAATTGAGTGTCACTTTAACCTGACCGAAAAGGTCAAGGTAAACCCAAAATAAAATTACGTGATGAGATTTGGATTAAAATGACAAAAACAAAAATTAACGTTCAAACGTTTTTAGCGACCAGATAAGATGCACATAAACCAAACATGTATTCCAATAACAAAGTAACCACGTTTGACGTGTCAAACTAATAGAGAAAAAAAAAAATCCTGACGTTATTCGCTGCTTTTTATCAAGCCAGAACGACGACACAGCTTCGTGACCAGTCAGTAGACAGCTGCTGTCGGAAACCGACGTCGACACGTGGTCACGACGACAGGCCACGAAACGCGGTCATGGCAGATCACGACGGCAGGTCACGACGGCAGGTCATCCGAGCCACCAGCGCACGATTAACTAGCTGCAGAGGCCCAGCGAGGCGGCGAGCGGCGGCGCGGGGGCTGGCGGGGGCTGGCGGGGCCGGTGTTTAAGTCCACGGCATGCTTCCGGGGTCGATCATTGCCCGAGGGGCATTCTAGGGGTGGACTATGTTTGGGACAGGGGCGGAAGAGGGGTGGCCCGGACAGGGCGTGGTGCACCAGGCACCAGTGGCCGCAGTCGGAGTGTTCCGGCCTGGTGCGTGTGACTGACAGTCGCCGGGACGAGGCAGGACCTCAGTGGTCAGGACACGCAGAGGGGTTGTCGCGTGACTGGTCTGAGGGTACAAGGAGGGGAGGACCAGTGCTCGAGGAGGGGAGCGCAGGATATTATCGGCTACCTGGCTCTGTCGCCACCAAAGGGTCCCTCGGAGGGGAGAAACTCATTAACCACCTGGTGCCAGTCAGCCGCCTCGTGCCTGGCTGACCGCCGCGCTGACCCCTCCCCTCCCCTCGTCCTTCCCTCTCCCTCCCTCCCCTCGCTCTCCCCACCCCGAGGCCAGTCACGTGCCGAGACAAAGCGGTCATCCACGGCGTCGGCACACGCTACCAGCTGATAACCCTCGACAGGCCCTCTGCAACTGACTTCGAGATAGCGATCGGATCAACATCCTATCGCGTGACCAATGGCCCTTCCAGTCGGAATGTACTCAACAGCACACCGGCTGAGACAAAGAGCGAGCGCCTGGGAGCGAGTCAGCAGAGCTAAACGCCGTCCGTGGCGCGTCGCCGCCCAGAACACGCTTTGTCACGCTCAAGGAGGATTTCCGGCTTGGATGGAGGTCGACTTCCGTTGACCGACGATTGCAGAACGTTGGCGTGCAGGGGTCAGGGATCGAACTCGTCAGAGCGAAAGTGCGACTACATTAGTCGCACGTGGTCGACTTTCGCTTGCTGCCGCCGGATACATAATTCATGGCGTCTGCTGCCGCATGGCTGCGCCTTCCAGAACGCATGGCTAAGTGAGCGCTGTCGCTGCTAATGGTTTCCGTCCAGCGTGGAGGAGCATGCAGCGAACACAGCGACCGCGACCCCTCCATCCGCCCCTGCACCGGCTGGGGTGGGGGTGACAAGAGTCCGGTTAGAGTAACTACGTAACGGTACAGGGAGCGGGCCAGTGGGGCCGGTAAGACACGAGCTGGTGACCAGGCGCCGCCGGCTGGTGACGCGCCGGTGGTGAAAAATGCACGCCTCGTCATCACGCTTCCCACGGCGTGACTCGACGTGCGAGCGACGGTCGCCATTATCAACTCTCGTCGATCACACGAAGCCGCCGAAAGGTGGTTAAAAACGGATTTGGAACTCGAGTGCCAGTGAATGCCTCTAAGTGGCCGCCATATTCGAATTCGTCGCAAATTTCACAAACAGTAACCCAGTGATGCATATTACCGATATGTACCGCCGCTATCCGCCGATACTGCGCCTGTCAACACAAAGACGTTACGTTTCTACGCGGCCATGCAGTCTCCAGGGGCCGGACGGAGACTGCTACGCCCGTGACACAGTAACACCACTGAGGCCGGCTGTGGACCGGTCCTAGGGACTGGCTGAGAGGGCTCGGCGAATCCTCCCAATCATCCCGGATCTGTGGCTAGACCGGGGATCAGCGCGGCAGGTGGAGCTCACGGCGTGCAGCGACTGATTTGATTGGCTGGTGCCAGTTCAGATACTCAGGAGTGAGGCACGGACATAATATACTAACGGACCAGTGTGCTGGTGAAGAATTAACCATTGCCACCAATTGAGATACCGACCAGTGACACACAATAATTACATTTAAATCTTAATATTTATAAAATAATACAGAACGTCACTAAGGAATTCAGGAAGTTAGAAATTGTATTACTTATCTTATTTGTTGATGTATTTTAATCGCACTCTTTTGCAGTATATGGGAGCAGTTACTACCTCTCAGATTTGTGATGTCCAAGATCAACTCACACATCCGTTGTCTAAAACAGTCGTTTAACTTTGACTGGATCATATCGCACGCAACGCACGCTGGGCTGTCGAGTAGCGTGCCTTTGAAGTGTGCATAACAGGATACCTATCCCAGGACAGGAATGCTGCAGCAATGCAAAACACTCAAATAACGCAAGTTTTCCGGAACTGGCTGTCAAGATTAAGCGATGAAGCAGAACTTTCCGGCTTCCAGGTGATAAAATGACAAGTGGTGAAGGATTTTTTTGTGTGGTTTATACTACGCCTTTTCATTTAAGGTCAAGTTGACTGACAACATTCCAATCAAAATATATTAGTGTCAGCATTTCTAGTAAAAATATGCTAATTCTGTTTAAAATATTCATAAACGAGAAGTCCTATGGTTGGAGTATTATAGTTTTGGTTATAAGTTTTGGTGGCATGACAGCTGTTTTCCTACCACAGTCATTTACTTTATCAAGACAATATAGATAGCCACTCCGTCCTGTATTGGACAGTTCAGGAAGTTCAGGAAACTCCGCCCCACGTGCCTCTCACGCCGGCAGGAATATCTGAAGTCAGCCACACCGATTCGACACGATCAGCTGCACGGGCCGGCCGTTATCAGTCGCTGGCACAATTATTTACGGCCCCTCCGATCACGTTCCATTAGGGCCGCACAAACCGGTCTCGCCCGCAGCCGCTTCCGTTGAAAAACACGCTCCCCGCTCGTAGCGTCATCTCTGGACCCGGCGCTGGATCGATGCTTCAGTGACCCCGGCCAGTGGAGAGTGAACAAAGACCAGCGTCGCAGCGGGCGACGGGCTGCCGGGTCGGAGCGAACCAATCACCCAGCGCCGCCACCAAACGCTCGGCTGGCCGTGGTTATGAATCAAAAGGGTTGAGATTATTGATCTGCGGAGGGACCGCGGGGCGACCCGCCGACCCATTCGCCGACCCGTCAGCGCCAACAAAACCGGCCGGGAGGGGTGAACTCTCGGCGGACGGTGGACAGTGCCGCAGGCCATTTCTGTGCGACAAACAGGCCCAGCACTGGCGGCGGGTTTGGCTGGCAAACACTGGTGTCCGCGCCGTCCAGGCCGTCCGGGCGGGTGCGGGCCGTTCCGGCGCCACGCGAGCCGCAGCCTCAGGGTAAAAACGTCACCGCGCAGAGGCGCGCACGCCATGCGGGGTCAATGGCTGGCCCAGATGGAGGGCAAAGGTCAGAGGTCACGGGTCACGGGTCAGATGGCGCCGGCGCCGAGGGGATCGGCTCGCTCGGTAACCCGACCACGCCTTGTATCGACCCCGGCAAACGTCATGACTCAAAGAGTTCGCAGGCAGGTTTGAAAAGATGGCACTGCAATTCGACATTTCAAAATAGAAGTTTTACACCTCCTACTTTAAAACCATGATTAACATCAGTTGAGGATGGTAAAATAAAATATGAACCATTGCAAAATTTGAGCATGATGCGCCGCAGTTCAATTCAAAAGAACACTACAGTCGGTATCCATTACTTCGTAACCTTTAATGACCAGCATCTATAAGAAACAAACCTCACCTTGTACGATGGCGGCGGCGAGTAGGACACACAGCGAGTTCATTTTGGCTACTCTAGCGTCCACTCAGTCACACTGTGCGGGAGTCTGGATCGCGACTGTGACAGCGTCGGCTCCTCGCACCCTCCCGCTCGAGTTCTCTTGCACGACTGCGCGCAGCACAGCAGCGCTGCTGCGGCGGCCGCCACAACTAACCAGTCAAACGGTGACGCACGGCTGCCCAGGCGGGGCGGGCGGCCATTCCGCCGCCGCGCGACGGCTCCGGGGCTGAGCAGGACAGGGACAGGCGCACCGGCCGCTGGCCGCTGGGGAAGCAACAGCTGATGCTGAGCAGGGAGTTGGGATGAGAAGAAGGGTTATTCATATTTTGAGAGAAAAAATAATCATGTCATGCTTATTCTTGATCGGAAGTTGCTTTGCATGTAAAGATGGTTTTTGAAACCAGGTGAAGCCAATTTCATTAACGGTTTTCAGATCATCATACTCTTAGAATATCACTTATGAGAGCACTGCAAGAGGCTCTCTTTATAAGCCCTAGAGAAGCTACAAAAATAAAATGGAGCTATTTAGGTATGGATATGTATATGCTTGACGAAGTATACGTTTTCAGAAAATAACTTTTGCGTTAACGTGTACCCTTTTCTCTAATTTTTCGTGGTAGAATTAAACACTAAATATTAGCCCGCGTTTTTCCCCTTCGAAAACTATCCTCTTGACCAAGCTGGTCTTCCATGTCAATTGTCAATACTTGGGATTCGGGACGCTCCTGTAGGTACATTGACTCAAGCAGCCATGTTCACGTCGCATGTGAGATGTTTTTTACTATTTTTGTAGAACTGCTGTTATTGCATTACCGGTGGCGCGTCTTTTACCTGTTTCACGAAACTACACGCGGCATAATATTTACCAGGTCGCAGCCGGTCACAGCTGGCTCAGGGTTTTGCTATTTACTTGGTAATTTAATTGATAATTTGTGAAATATAGACACGTGACCGCAACGAGGCATTGTTAAATATTCACCGGTATTTATGGCAATATATTATTCCGCAGTAATTCTGAATATACTTTTGCTATCTCGTAAGGACATGAAATTGTTGGTGGTGTCGCAAGACACATGCAGGATATACAGGATCCACAGCCTGTATTGTGCATGGCTTTGGCGTAATATTGCTTCCCTTATATTGTAATTTTATTACATTTTGTGTGTGCACAGCATTGCATCAAGTATCAGTATACCCATGCCACGATTAAAGGACATTAATTCACCATGATACTGCGAACCGGACTTGGTGACGGCAATGGTAGCAGGTGTGGTAAAAACAAACCAGCACAAATGCATCACTTTTTAGCCCTTCAGAATCACTTATGACTGTTTCTAACTACGAAGTACGGTGATGTTAGGTTATGTTTTATGTAATCAGTCATATAACATGCAATATGAATATAAACTAACAGCGGCTGATGCAGATATGTCAACTTGTGTTCCTATTTAAGGCATTTGGTGAAAGCATGCTACCGACACAGAATATAAATATGCTCGTGTCGTCAGTACATAGGGCTGCCGTAAGCCGCGTGCCGAACGCTCTTGATTCCAGTGTTCCGAGCACCTCGGTCCCGACAGTCGGCCACTGGCTCAATAGTCGTGACAAAGGGTGTACATGTTGTCACCTTACGTCCGGTGTTGCAAGCGGAGATCGTGGCTTAGATTTTCTCACATGTTGAATTGTATTTTTGTTTACTGCCCAGCTCGGGGGTCACGAGCAAGACGGATTTGCTCGATGATATTTCCAATCGCTGCACACACGATAAGAGCTATAATACCTACACTTTGGTGGGCGAACCTACACTTTGGTGGGCGAACAAGTTGTTTTTAATTAATCACAAGATAATACAAGGATAAATTAATACTTCAATGTGTGTACTCTGACAGTGCAGGTCCTGCAATAATCAGTTTATACTTGAACATGTAATTTGCCATGATACATCAGGCTACTAATTGTTATGAAAATCCAAGTAGTGACTTGGTAAACCTAATGTTCTCTATCTTAATCCGTTGTTATGTGTACGCCCCACAAATGAGTCGGTATCATTTCGTTGAAACATTCTCGAATACCAGCTGGGACCGCAGAATCAACTAACAGGAACTCAAGTCCACGAAACACAACAGCTGTGTTGTGGAGAAATCTGGCAACTGGGACACATTGTGGTGTTTTCACACTAGATTTCACACTAGACCACGTTTCCATAACACGACAGAAACTTGGTGTCAACAATGGTAGCAGGTGTGGTAAAAACAAACCAGCATAAATGCATCACTTCTTTGGCTATTCAGAATCTCTTATGACAGTTTCTAACTACGAAGTACGGTGATTTTAGGTTATGTTGTATGTAATCCGTCATATAACATGAAATATGAATCTATATTACTATTTGACAAGCGTCTGTCTGTCTGTCCATCCGCAACAAATTTAAAGTCCCAGTTATCCCAGTTATTATGCACTATGCACCTGCACATTTCAACAGGGCGCTTCTTTCAGGGTATCGGCATTAATCCTCGCCCTACGGGAGATGTTTTCACCTTCGCCCTACGGAGGAGGGGGGGGGGCTGTCAGCCCCCCTGTTAACTTCCAAACCAAGCAACTTAGAGCAATGCAGTAAGAACCAGCATGTTACCTGTCATGAGAGCAATTTAACAGTATGCGATTTTTAGGTTTCAGGTCAACGGGTGACCTTCCAGGTCAAGTGAATGACCTCGGATTTACCACGTCCAGAACAGCGATTTTGCTCTATTTTTTATTTATAAATTAATAAATGTAAATAAAAAGCATGTTCCTAGACCAGTTTTGGCTCAGAAATACTGAAAAGGTAATTATTTGTTCGTATCTTGTCAAAAAAAATCAAAAAAGTTATTACAAAAATGACGTCATGAGTTTCTTACACTTAGGGAGCCATCAATAAGTCAAAATGAAGATATGGCTTTGAAATTTTGTATGGATATTGTCCATACTCAGTTCTCTCATATGTATTCCGGTTTTTGTAACATCTTTGAAAATTTTGATTTTGTGGGGATTTTTCCAAAACAAAACTTTAAAAAAAAATGTTAAGAGTTCAAAATCCAAAATTTTTGAAATCCGAGATTGCCATTTTAAAGAGAATGCCATTTTGTATCTTTGGTGAATTGTGTTTGCAATTTACTTCAAAACTCTATTTTCTACAATTTGTCAAATATTTATCGTTTTTCCACCAACATTACGTTATTAAAACATGATTATCTCCTAAACTGCATAACCAATTTCAACTACATTTTTACAGCATACGTATAATTGTTGTAAACTCAGCTACTGAAAATTTCAGAAAGATGCGCCGCAATTTATTTAAGAAAAACCTCAGGGGGGGGGGGGGCTGTCAGCTCCCCCGTAGGGCGAGGGTTAATACGCTTCCGAGCTGCCTTTCGAACAAATTAAATAGGCTAACGGGTGAACTGGTCAACCTACATGGAGCGACATAGCTATCCATAGGTGGGGAAGAGGAGGGGGGGGGGGGGGGTGCTCACGGGTACGTGTATTGATGTACGTGTAGTGGGCGAACAAGTTTAAAAAAAAAATTAATCGCAAAATAATACAAGGATAAATTAATACTTCAATGTCTGTACTCTGATAGTGCAGATCCTACAATTATCAGCTGATACTTGAACATGTATGTAGTTTGTCATGATAAATCAGGCTACTAATTGTTATGAAAATCCAAGTAGTGACTTGGTAAAACCTAATGTTCTCTATCTTAATCCGTTGTTATTTGCACGCCCCATACCAGGCACGTAGCCAAAGGGAAGCGGCGGGGGCGCCCCCCCCCCCCACCCCCCTGGAAGCCAGGAGGGCCCTTTTCGGCGCGCGCAGTGCGCCGAAAAGGGCCAACGAGACCGCTCGAAGCGCGATATCGTGGGCTCTTTACCACGCGAAGCGTGGTCTTTAGAGAGTTTAGAGCACTTCAGAGGTTCTTTGGGCCACCAGGGCCCTCTCTGAAAGACTAGAGGACCCCTTAGACGTTCAAAAGAGCCCTGTGCATGTCAGAGGGGCCCCTGGCCAGACCAAAAAGGCCCCTGAGCTGGTCAGAGGGCCCCTGAACACGTCGAATGGGCCCCTAGCCAGCACGGAGGGGCCCCTGGGCAGGTCGAGAGGCCCCTGAGCATGTCGGTAGGGCGACAAAGCGGCCAGCGCAGTCCTTTTCCAGGCCATAAGGGCCCATGAGCGGGTTGGAGAGCCCCTGGAGAGACAAGAGGGCCCCTGGGAAGTTAAAAGGGCCCCTGTGCAGATCAGAGGGGCCCCTGAGTCCCTGATCAGACCGAAAGGGCCCCTAGGTGGGTCAGAAGGGCCCCTGAACGTACCGAATGGGTCCCTAGCTAGTCAGCATGTAGGGGCCCCAGGGCAGGTCGGAGGGCCCTCGGAGCATGTCGCAAGGCGACAAAGCAGCCAGCGCAGTCCCTTGTCAGGTCGGAAGGGCCCCTTAGAAGGCTGGAGGACCCCTGGAGAGACCGGAGGGCTCCTGTAAAGTTCAAAGGGCCCATGTGCAGATCAGAGGGGCCCCTGACCAGACCAAAAGGACCCCTGGGTGGGTAATAAGGGCCCCTGAACATGCCAAATTGGCCCCTATCCAGCACGGAGGGGCCCAGGGAATATCGGAGGGCCCCTTGAGCATGTCGGCAGGGCGACAAAGCAGCCAGCGCAGTCCGACCAGAAGAGTCGCTGGGCAGATGGGAGGGGCTCCTGGGCAAATCAGAGGGGCCCCTGGCTAGACCGAAAGGGTCCTTGAGCCGGTGGGAAGGGCCCTTGAACATGCTGGATGAGTTCCTTGCCAGATTGGAGGGGCCCCTGGGCAAAATATTGTAACACCCTGACGTCAGGGTGTTACAATATACCCGAAAGCTCCGATGTTTTTTTATTGTAGAGTAAGCCCTCTTTGTATTTTATATATCTCACCTACATCATCATGTCTTTTCGCTTCGCGGATCCCAGATGAGTCCCTGAACATGTCGGAAGGGCGTTGAAAAGGTCGGACGGGCCCCTAGACGATCTGAAGGGACTCTGGGCCTTTCAACAGTAAGAATGGAGTTGTCCAGGGATAAAACTCAAAAATTTTGCGCCGCTCCGCGGCGCAATTTAACTACAAATTCAATTATATGCGGGTTAGAGAAGAAAAACGGTCCGTTTCTCGGCGTATTTATGTGTTATGTTGCTACTTTCCTGTATAATTGGGCAAAATAATTAACTTCAGCACTTTTTACCGCTTTTAAACGCACAATATAATTTTTTTAGAGATCCGCACCATACGCAATGCGACGCATTGATGAGAAAGCATATCCAGGGCATACAACTCAAAATTTTCGCGCCGCTCCGCGGTGCAATTTCTTTAAGAATTCCAGGTCTTGATCTGCAAAAAAAATATTCCAAGTTGATATGGGTGATTCCAAATTGGCATCGCTGGTTCAAAACTTGATGTCAGTTTGCTAACTCCAGCTCCTAAAAGTTGGTATGGCCCATGCCATACCTGTCATACTGCATTTTCCATCTTTGTAATGTGCCTTTTCATCCGTTTTGTTTGGCCCTTTTAATGCTTGGAAAGGGGGCCCTTTCAACGCTCGGGAAGGGGACCTTTCGAGGCGCCGCCCGCCCCCCCCCCCCCTCCTGGACGAAATCCTGGCTACGTGCCTGCCCCATACTGCATCCAGGAGACTCCAGATAACTGGGACATAATGAGATATAGTAATGGACATAGCTAAGCATGGATGCATTGTGGGGGATGGATGGTGGGGAAGGGGGGGGGGTGCACGTGCTCTTCCTTTGGTGTGGGTACCACCATCCAGGAGATACTAGGTAATTAGTTCAATGTCATGGATGACGAGCGGAAGGGTGTATGAGTGGGTGACTGTCACGTTCGTGCCTACAGTTACAGTGATCCCTTTATTTTATAGGGATCTGCCGTTCCAGAGATTCTGAAAAAAAAAATATACTCTAAGCCGGGGTGGAGTTTTCACGGACTTAACGGGTGTATAACGGGTGCCATGGGTGTACCACGGGTGTATTACGGGTGTACCACGGGTGTAATGGGTGGGTACTGGCTATAACGAGTTTAACACGTGTTCCACAGGGAAACTACGGGTACCACGGGTGTATATCGGGCACCGTAGGTTTTTGACGGGTACCTCGGGTGTATGACGGGTACCTCGGGTGTATGACGGGTACAAAAACGTATGATAGGTACGAAGTGTGTGCCACGGGTAGTACGGGCAATCAATCCCTAATTGCCTATCACTGGCTTGCATCACCACTTGACCTGTAATCGTCCAGCGGAGCGGACGGGTTAGCACTAGTATAAACTCACAGCGGCTGATGAAAATATGTCAACTTGCGTTCATTGTTAAGACATTTGGTAAAAGCATGTTACCGACACAGAATATGGCTAGAAATACGCTCATCTGCTCATCGGCTAGAGCTGCTCATAAATGCTCATCTCCCATCACCATCTAAAAAACATGAGGCATAACATATGTAGCAAAAATAGATAATACCTACACGTGCCAACAGGAAGTCTGACCTCATCGAAGTTTCAAACTGCTTTTCCAACTTGAATACATGCAGTACCGGTACCGATGGATACACATACTCGGACAATACTTGGCATCACAACTAAGCCGTGGATGCGTGCCATGACCTCAATGTTTGCTTATTATATGCTCTGCATCGTGTCTTATTGATTGGCCAAACAATCCACTGGTGTACTGATACGGTCAGACAGTTACTGCCATACAAAGAAAGAACCACGTATGTCAATCGGCCGAACACCGTGGCATACGTGGTTCTTCCTTTTCGCGGCAGGGTTACTGCCTTATCTGCACCCGTCGGGAACGTGTGTGTATGGCTGACTGCCTCTGTCGTTATGATTCCGGTACGTATGCGAGAATGGTCCAGCTGCGTGAAACGCACCAATAAACTTGACATCAACAACCGCACTGCCAGTATGGAAATCACACTCAATTGTGGGTTTTCTATTCTGGTAGAACGCCTGGGAGCCACACAGCCAGAGTTGATAGTGAAATCAGGTTCCATGAGTAGGGCTCGCGTTGCCGAACAGGTACACATTCAGCATTTGCTCTATGACATGTATCGTATATAATGCAATAATATTTAATTATAGCTGCACTCATTGGCGCATTAGCTATTGATAACAAACATTGAACAGCATGCTTGTGTAGTTGTGTATTGTCTACGACAGTTCCGACTCACAATACCGGTACAAGCAAGACAACAATATTGGACGGCTCTGTATGAATTGATGAGCACGATATCAGTCAAAAGACTGAACCCTACAGTCTCCTATGCATAACACAAATTTCTTAATTAAAAGAAAAATCATTAAAATTACCAATCATCTTAAATCACTATGGCTGCGGTCTTCCACAGCCTGTATTTGATGTGAAAGAACTGATTGTGTACTTAACCAACAGATCATGTGACATTATAGCGAGATATATACAAACACAATTAAAAACGCTGATAAGAACAAATTCGGTATGTTTAAAGAAAACATTTTGTAATTTTAGTGGTGAATTTTCGATGCAACGTCGATATAGTGAGTTGCAACGATACCAACAGTCAATAAACCCAAACTGCTGGATTAAATTGTGCGAATTCCACTCAAAGCAGTTGGGAAGCGTGAAATATGCTGATGTAATAAAGCATTTGCAAATGAAGGAGCACAGGCTAAAACGATCCATTCCATGTCAATAGAATGTTATAAAACGGAGCATAAAGAGAAATCAAATCGCTTAAAAAGCTATTACAAAGAAGTGGCGCCAGTAGATATATCATATCACAATAACGTGCATCTCAGGTATCAGAGTGCCTGGACGGATTTGTTATACTTGTCGTTGTCGGTGGCAACAGGCGCGTCAGGGTACACTGTCAAACAACTTGGACGGTTCGAAACATGACTACCTAAATATGACCGCTGACGACGTGCTGTTGGGATATCATGACATGTCGTCTACTCCACACACAATATGTACATAACAGTCAACACCACCTTTAGCATGTCAGCGGATCAGCGTGAGCCAAGCATCACGCGTCAGTCTCTCAGATCAGTTTCAGAAGTGTTTATCTTCATCTTCTGTCACCACTTAAGATCTTCCGAAACGACGCCAGTGGCTCAGCGATTTGTCACAATGTCACATTCACTTGAAGGACGGCTTCATTGGCAACAATGCTCGGATGCGGGTTGCAGAATGGAATATTTTGACGGTCTCTCACTCTACATGTGTGGCTGAGAGATCTCCATCTGCAAGGCCGCTGCAAAGCACAGGACAGGTTCATTGAGCACTACTGCTGATACCTATGCAGAAGATGGAAGATCACGAAGTTCCCGAGATTCGTGCCCTTTGCGCTTTCTGAAATACAAGATGCATGGAATCATGAATGGTCTGCACTTCTCGTGGCAAGTTTCTGATAACTATCAGGTTACGCAATCTGTCAGGAAATCTGTTGCAACCTTTGACGCAAATCAAAAAGTTTACCGATACATCTGAGCTTAAACAACTTTTACAACTGAAATTCCACACATTTCATATGAAATCAAAGGTCAGGTTTAATGCACTATTTACTAATATTATTTAACTTTTGTTGGTTGAAAATCATCATAGACATGGAAGAGGTATCTCTACTCACTCACCAAGCCGAACCGGATTCAGTGATGACGAAGTCCCATGGCGGTGGTGACCCCGACCAGCAGCGCGACCAGCAGGGCGCTGGCCAGCGCCAGCGGCGGCGCCCGGCTGTTGGTGCTGTACCCAGGCACGTCGCACGCAGGAGGACACACCGGGATAAACGCCTCTGTGGGGAGCAGGCATGGTAATGTGAACAGATTGGCAGACATAACGACACAGCAAGCGCCATCTTGCGCGGGGTTGCGCCAGCAAATAATGACTCAAGCTCCAAGTATCAACAAGTATTGCTTATACATTATTAATCAGCAGCTCGTGACGCAGTAACCATGGCAACCTTAAAACCAAGCCGGGTCGTCACGAGCCAGCACCGCTTATCAGCTGTCCTCCGGCTAGATAACGTCATCCTCATGTGACGCATCGGACCGGACATGGCGAGCGACACTGCATCCTGTGTGGAGCGCCACGGGCCTCTGTTGTCACTGCGCAGGGACGGTGCTGCCGGAGCAAACATCCTCCCCGGTCGGGAAACAGGGCAAACGACGGATAGAGGAGGGGATGTACCGTAGGACCCCAAAGACCACGGGGTGTCGAGAGTTGACGTCAGAGTGTCATCGACCACAGGGATAGAACGGTGATTCATAGCTCTGCTGCTCTGTTGTGCAGTGGTGCCAGAGTCCGGAACATTCCACGACTTGGTGCGAACATAGCGTTTTCAGCCACCGTGCTCACCGAATGCTTCAGAGTGTATAAATTTGCACCGATTATATTATTCTGAAGACTCAGAAATGAATTGTACTCTGGACATAACCTCCGACTACAGACGTCGGTTTTCGTGCGTGAATGTGACCCGTGCACCGCCCTGGTTGCGTCTGCGTGAATGTGACCCGTGCACCGCCCTGGTTGCGTCTGCGTGAATGTGACCCGTGCACCGCCCTGGTTGCGTCTGCGTGAATGTGACCCGTGCACCGCCCTGGTTGCGTCTGCATGTGTGACTGACCAACGAGCTCGACGACAGCTCCGGTGGTGCCCAGTCGGTTGGCGGCGTGACACGAGTAGTTGCCGAACTGCCTCTTCTCGATGGTCAGTGCTCGCAGGTTGCTGTCGGTCGTCTGGTCCGAGGTGGCGAACATAGACATCCTGACACAAGGCAGCAGTCGGGGTTGGTATGCAAAAAGACAATAGTGCCTATATATCACCAGCAAAATTATAAATAGCAAGGCATGACATGCTGTCAACTTTGTGTTTTCGCAAAATCCAACAAATCGTCAACGTTAACCGCATGCGAAAGGTGACAATAACAAAACCACTTAAACAAATTCACAATTGTTCAATTTCACACAATTTGTTTTCAATAATTTTACATCAATGAACATAAAAGGAAGCAAGTTTGTGTCTAAGTTTCTTTACCAAGTTCTTTCAACGAAAAATGTGGTGGAAAAACGCATTCTGCTGTACTAACCTGTAGTGCTGGTTGTTGTTAAGAACGATGCCGTCTTTGAGCCAGGTAATACTGGGTGGCGGGTATGCTTCAACGAGGCACTCCAGATCCATGTGGTATTGCATAGCCTAGAAACGTAAGCCAAGAATGTTAGTGAACACATCGTCATAGAGCGTTATTGACTTCGTACACTAAATCCTTAATTTGCTGGCATCCCAGCATGCCACATATCTGCAGATAGGCCACGCCGTGCTCACCTGGTAAACCTTGGGCCGAGGTACTGTGATGACCGGGGCAAACTCCACCTCCACGGCCACGTTCCGTTTGGATCCGCGGCCCACGCCGTTGTCGGCCACGCAGTAGTACGTGCCACGCGCTATCTTCTGAATGTTATCCATCTTCAGCACGTTACCACTGAGGGAAGCGGAGTAAAAACGTTAGTGCTGCAGGACGGCAGAATAAGTCAGAACGTTAGTGCTGCAGGACGGCAGAATAAGTCAGAACGTTAGTGGTGAGGAGAGGGAGAATAGGTCACAACGTTAGTGCTGCAGGACGGCAGAATAAGTCAAAACGTTAGTGCTGAGGAGAGGGAGAATAGGTCAGAGCGTTAGTGCTGCAGGACGGCAGAATAAGTCAGAACGTTAGTGCTGAGGAGAGGGAGAATAGGTCACAACGCTAGTGCTGCAGGACAGCAGAATAAGTCAAAACGTTAGTGCTGAGGAGAGGGAGAATAGGTCAGAGCGTTAGTGCTGCAGGACGGCAGAATAAGTCAAAACGTTAGTGCTGAGGAGAGGGAGAACAGGTCAGAACGTTAGTGCTGCAGGACGGCAGAATAAGTCAGAACGTCACCGCTGACAAAATGCAGCGCGCATAATTATTTATCGGACTCTTTGGATGATAGCCGATAGGTGGGTCGAAAGTAAGCAGATACGCGCAGGCTGCTTTTACAAATAGACTATCAGTCTTAACACGCGCCCTGTAGGGCCTCTGATAATTACACGCAATGGAGGGGAGGGGAGGGGCGGATTCCACCCCTCCTAAGATCTCGCCCCCCATAAGAGCTACAATAACGAAATTTGCAGAGTAGGGAGATTCTGTTGGGAGCTCTGTTTTGTGGAAATTGCATGGTACTAGGTCAATATTTTCCAGGTCAAATGAGGTTAAATATGCTAAAGTGAGTGCCCCTTGATTGCCATCTCAGCTTCCAAGCACATATTGACGCCATGACCTCGAAATGTACAGGCATTCTCATTGCACTGAGCCACGCACGCCACGTTTTGCCCGCAAACACATAATAAATCATCGTCGAGGTACTTGTTCTGTCAGCGGTGCGGTACTGTATGAGTGTGTATGGTTCGTGTGGGGTAACACAGATGCATCGCATTCAGAAGACTGTGAACTTCTGCGCTCGTGTGGTCAGTGGGAGGCGACGTTGTGACCACATTTCTGACGTCATCGAACAGCTCGGCTGGATGCGAGCCACCGAACTGCTGAGTACCACACCGTATGCGCAGTACAGCGTGCGATCACCACAGGCCATCCCGCTGGTCTCTTTGGCACCATCGGGCCGCGTGCTCGAGAGCTACACCAACACAACACCAGGCGCGCTGACCTCATCACCAGACCGCGAATCCGAACCGAGGCCGGACGATGTAGGCTGTGCACTCGCTGTGTCGAACTGTTTAACAGTTACGGGCTAGATCCGGATGCACCAGCTTTCCGTGCTAGTCTGAAGCGTACAATATTGGCAGCACGACCCCGATGTGACTCCGAGTGTCTTATCTGCACCGTGTTAGCTGGTTTAGTGACTCTTAGCCCCATCTCTTTTTCATCTTTATTGACGTGCCAGGTGCAAAGCCATCATGGGTGTGGACCCTCAGTGAAAATATATCTGAATCTGAATCTAAATTTGCTTGTTATACGCTCCTTGGCTTGGTATTGTTATGGAACACAGTCAGTGCATGTATATACCCCCAAAATGGGCTTAAATGATTTATTGGAAAGTTGAATGATACAATAGGTATGATAGAAGTTGCATTTGACCTCAGCAGATGCGGATCCAGGGGGGGGGGGGGGGCAACGAGGCCATCCCCCCCCCATGACCGTTCAAGGGGGCCAAACTATGTCCCCCCACACACACCAAGCAAGGGAGGAAAGTTAACAATGTATCGTAAAAATTGCCTTTGCAGCAGTCAAAATCCAGCTTCCACAGCCAAAAACTGGAAAATTTCACGCCGCTTCGCGGTAGGACACAAGTTTCTCAATTGTGTATACAAATTTGGAAAATGGGAAAATGAATCACACATCAAGTGTCTGGCAGAGGCTCTCCTTGGCGGTAATTGCTGGCCCCAGGGCCCACTCCCTTCACAAAATATTAACTTTCAAGCGGGCTACATCTTTAGCTAGTCTGCCGAGCTCCGAAAAAAGGCGACGCGAACGCTGACGCGGACATCGGCACCCGGAAGCTGCTCCTGCGGTGCCCATGTTGCTGGACCGAAGAGCTAGTAGTGGGGACCAGGCCAGAAACATCTCCCCAAGCCATCTCCCACAGGTTCCTCCAGATCCACAGGGACCATTTATGCGCGGAAAAGTCGCTCTGCCTCTTGCTGCTTTCAAACCATTTGCACTGTTACCAGTTGTCTGTTACAGTTCGGTACATATGTATACAGTTATTACTATCATATGTACTATTGAGCGCTGACTGCCACCGGTCATCGTGATTTACCATCCGAGGCTAATGAATATGAACAAAAACTACCTTCATTTCAATATTTGTCATCATACCGAGAATGAGATGTGAACCAGGAAAAGGGGTTCCTGAGGCTTGGCTCCACTCAGGGTATGGTTCCAATATTACAATTTCGTTTTCCACGACCTTAAATTAACATTTGCACGCCGCTTCGCGGCGTCACATCGGTAACCATCTTCATTACGAAGCCAAAGTCGTCTTCGGTTCGTCGTAATGCTGAATTGAATGAACAGCATTTTAGCTGCTTATCCTCTACAAGGCCCACTGCCTATATTTCTGGGTTTTATCAGCAAACGCGTAACAATTTCGCACTGCTTGGCGGCGCTAAGTAACAACTAACAAGTACCGGGACCCGCAGTTGCTATGGTACACACTAAGGTCTGGCTTCTTTCTCCTCTAGCGTATGTTTGACGGCGAATGAACACGCGCCCTGGAGGGCCTCTGATAATTACACGCCCTGGGGGGGGGGGCGGATTTCGCCCCCCTATGATCTCGAAAACCACGCAACGTAGCGACAAGCAGAAAACGACGTTAGATAGCTCAAGACAAGCTATTTCGAAAGTATTTCGGTCATTTTTTTTATCAGGTCCATATTGAGGTCACCAGAGGTCATCAAGGGTCAGATTTGCAAGTTTTCAAGACTTCGCTTCGAACACCCCCAAATATATCGGGAACTATGATATTTACCAGCAAACGGAAAAAGGAATCGAAAGCCCTTGAAAAATGTAATCCACATAACTGGCTCACATTTGAGCTCAGGTCAATAGTTTAGACTCCAGAGTTGATCAAATGTCAAAAAGGTGATTTTTTTTTTGCCAAACTGTTTTTCGTAAATAACGTTTTACCTAATACAAATAAATCAATAGTGTTTACGCCATCGCGTTTGTATAGTCAAGGCGCTTCTAATCATGTTCATGGTGACCGGGTTAGGTTAACTGAGAAATTTGACCTCATGTCAAGGTCAAGTGGTGACCCAAGTTGATCATGTTGCATATTGGGAGACGTGTCTAGACGAGAAAAAACCATTGGTACCATTTTCACTGCTCTATCTTTATTATGTCGATAGTTATTGACAAATAGTGTTGGCGGTCACGAAATTGAGTTGACCGTAGGCCACCGATATTAGAAATCCGAGATAAACTAATTGTTGGTATCTATGACCTTATAAAGTCCTGCAAGATTGAAACCGATCGGCGTAAAACTGTGGCTGTGGTACTACTGCAAACGTTTTGGAGTTGTGGTCATCACGTGACCTGGTCTGGTGACCTGACCTGAGATGACCCGAGGCCAAGAATTTTACATAATGTGGGAAGTTTATTTCTGAACAGGTGTGCAATAAATGGCGGCGCTGTGCGCCGCCTCTATTGCCTTCCCGCCAAGTATTGAATACTTCCTGGAACCCCCCTTACCCACCCCCCCCTTACAAGCCCCTGAAACCGCCTCTGCCATGCAATTTTTATGATATTTCATTAACATCCACGAATTTGCACTTATTGCAATCACCGTAAACCATTGTAACTCCTTCATACTTGAGGCAGTTAGCAAGAAACCGTGAAGATCGCATTTCCGTATTATCACCAAATATCGCCGCAGAACCCTCCAAAAACGTGCCCTGGAACCACCTCTATTCAGGTTAAGAACGCAACATTTTGACTCCATATGCGGGATTCAATTCTAGGAAAAGTCCCAAAATTGCATGGGTCTAGTCTTAGCCCTTCGTGAGATATCTGCGAAAAACATGAGGGGGGGGGGCGGAATCCGCTCCCCCTGTTACAAATAGGGTTAAAGGGACTATCCCACCATAACATTATATTTGATTTGAGATAGCTATTTTGATGGCTTGGCATTGAAATTAAGTATGGTAACAGTTAAAACAACTACAATGATCTAAATAAAAAGATATTCGAGTTTGATTTTGACATCTGTAAAACATAAGGCCCATGTGTATTTGAATAGGGCCTCTAAACCGACAGCGTCGTCTCTCTTTACCCAACTGGTAATTATAGTCGACTTGTTTTAAGGTCAGCCTTGGAATATTTTCGTCTTTCATTTCTCGATCCCCGGGTGGTTCGCAATCTAGAGGCTGTGCAGCACTATCAGCTGGAGTTGTTGCAGCAGTTGGCCGCCAGGGACCGCTAGTGAGCCAGGGTGTTTGACGTCGCAATCAAATGGTACCGGTTAAATATTTAACGCTAAATATGTATTTATTTATAAATAAATCAATCAATCAATATTTAGTGGTACCATTTGCTTGCGACGTCATAACACCCTGGCTCACTAACGGTCCCTGGCGGCCAACTGCTGCAACAACTCCAGCTGATAGTGCTAGTCAATCCTCTGCGCAATAGATGTCGACACAAAATTGTGCCATACATTTGGCAGCACAAAGGACTGTTATTTTTTTTAAATCATATGACTTCACTAACCCAACTTTCCGATTAAAACTAAAAGTTGAATATCTTCCAAGATAAGCAATTTTCCGGAAAAAAGTTCACGAGCATGTTCAGCTGACCTCGCCTGCCATGTAGACATACAATTAAGTGTGATTCGACAACTTTCAAAAAGGTGGGACAATCCTTTTATGCAAAAGTCAGTTGTTAGCGCTTTGCGGTGGTATTAACGGACTTTTTCTTAAAAGCAGCCAATGGATAAGGTGAGCCAATGCGTCAATACATCAAATTGAAGCTCTCAGTAAGGGGGGTTTTAATGCATATATGGTGGTTTCTTAACACACGCCCTGGAGGGGGGAGCGAAATCCTCCCACCCCTCCGGTTTTTTAAGGATAGCGCAAAAACGGCGGCGCACAGCGCCGCCATTTATTGCACACCTGTTCAGAAATAAACTTCCCACATTATGTAAAATTCTTGGCCACGGGTCATCTCAGGTCAGGTCACCAGACCAGGTCACGTGATGACCACAACTCCAAAACTTTTGCAGTAGTACCACAGCCACAGTTTTACGCCGATCGGTTTCAATCTTGAAGGACTTTATAAGGTCATAGATACCAACAATTGGTTTATCTCGGATTTATAATATCGGTGACCTACGGTCAGGTCAATTTCGTGACCGCCAACACTATTTGTCAATAACTATCGACATAATAAAGATAGAGCAGTGCAAATGGTACCAATGTTTTTTTTTTCTCGTCGAGACACGTCTCCCAATATGCAACATGACCAACATGGGTTACCACTTGACCTTGACCTAAGGTAAAATTTCTGCGACATGCTCCGAGGGCCCTCCGACCTATCCTGGGGCCCCTCCGTGCTGAATAGGGGCCCATTTGACATGTTCAGGGGCCGTCCTAACCCACCTAGAGGGCCCTTTCGGTCTGGTCCAGTGTTCGCCACGGGCCCACCAACCCCCAGCCCAGCCCAGCCCAGGCCCATGCACACCAAGCCCAGGCCCGGACCAGGCCCATTCAAATTCATAATATTGAGGCCCAGGCCCGGTCCGGCCCGTTCAGATTAAGCATATAAATATTTTCACAAAATTTGCAATCATTATCCTAACATATTTACTTGTATACTATACATGTGACACAATGAACCAACTATGCTAAAAAACCAGCCACAGCAACAGTGTGTTGCTGTGTAAGTGAACTGCTGGATACAATATTTTTGAGCTCTGACCTGACCTTGTGCGACGCGCGCATTACTTCAAAATTGTCAGGCCCAGGCCCATCCAGAGCCCAGTGATTTCCTTAAAGTTGAGGCCCGGCCCAGGCCCAGCCCATGGCCCATAGGGCCAGCCCAGCCCATGGCGAACTCTGGTCTGGTTAGGGGCCACTCTGACCTGCACAGGGGCCCTTTGAACTTCCCAGAGGCCCTCTGGGGTCTGTCTAAGGGCCCTCCAACCTGCTCAGGGGCTCTTATTACCTGCCAAGGGACTGTGCTGGCTGCTTTATCGCCCTGTGGACATGCTCAGGGGCCTAACGACCTGCCCGGGGGCCCCTATGTGCTGGCTCGGGGCCCATTCGACGTGCTCAGGGGACCCTCGGACCAGCTCAGGGGCCCTTTCGGTCTGGCCAGTGGCTCCTCTGACATGCGCAGGGCGCTTTTGAACGTCCAAGGGGCCCTCTGGTCTTTCAGAGAGGGTCCCGGTGGCCCTGCAGAGCCTCTGAAGTGCTCTACACTCTCTAAAGACCACTATTCGCGTGGTAAAGAGCCCATGATACCGCGCTTCGCGCGGTCTCGTCGACCCTTTTCGGCGCGCTGTGCGCGCCGAAAATTGTCCTCCGCCGCCGGAAAAGGCCCTCCTGGCCTCCAGGGGGTGCGGCCGCACCTGCCGCACCCCCCCCCCCCCCCTTGGCTACATGCCTGGTTACAAGCCCCAGACCCTGAAGCAGCTGAAGGGAATCATGGAAAACTTCGCCCGCAACATGGACGATGACCAGCTGAGGCGGATGGTGCGTCACACCCGACGACGAGCCGAGATTTGCTGCGCGGAGGAGGGTGGACACTTTGAGCTCCTATTGTATAGGAACGCTGAACAAGAGATGGTTCGCGTTTGTATGACAACAAATGTCCCACCTTAGGCATTATATTAATGTGCGTTTGTTGTGGTTAAATCTATAATATATGCCCGTGACTGTGGTTTACTTTATTTAATTAAATAATGATCACCCGGTAGTTTGCTCTGGGCTGTTCGAAGCTGTCCTGTCCAGACGATAATGAGGGGCTAATCCCCATCCCAGCCTTATACCCGCGTCCCGCAGAATGTCACATACCGGTGGATGGCCTTGCCCGTGGGCAGGAGGTAGTTGTTATCCCGTCTCCACGTGATCTCCGGCTGCGGAAAGCCAGTGGCGTAACAAGCGATCTCGACACCCTCGCCTTCCGATACGATCACAGACCTGTGGGTCAGGTCAGGTCAGGTCAGGTCAGGTCAGGTCAGGTCAGGTCGGGTCAGGCCAGGGCAGATCAGGTCAGGTCAGGTCAGGACAGAGGCCAGTTCAGGTCAGGTAACTTTAGGTCAGGTCAGGTCAAGTTAGGTCAGGTCAGGTGGGAGGTCTGGTCAACAGTAGGTTTCAGCTGAAGAGTTAAACAGAAACATAACGAAAATCAGTATCATGAGTCCATGACAACACTTCCCCACTAGATCATCTTGTCCTAACTGAGAACTTACAAAAAAAAATGTTTTACGTACGGGCCGGTTAGCCCGTACTGTAGCTGCCTGGTGCCTGCTGGCGACGCCTAGCCCGCGGCAGGTGGCTCCCCCTAGCCCGAGGCCAGCGACTCCCTTTAGCCTGAGGCTGGTGACTCCCCCTGGCTGAAGGCTGGCGGCTCCCCCTTCACAGCGCTCTCCCGCCTTCCCGTCTCGTCTGACCTGGTAGAGTTGTCGGATATGACAGGCTTCAGTCGGACGGCCAACAGCACCGTACCGCTGATGGAGTTCTGCACGTTGATCTGCACACGACACTCGTACGTTCCCTGGTCAGACTCCTGGATGTCGCTGATCTGAAATGACACCCGGTAGGGGAAGGTCAGATCAGGTCAGGTCAGGGCAGCAGGTCAGGCAGGAGCGTAGCTTCTCCAGACAAGTTGGGGAGGTTGAGCAGGACAAAATCGCTTAAAAGTACCATCAAAATCCACAAAGTACATATTTCTCCTCGGATTTGACCCACTTCGTTGTCCAAGTTGGGGGGCTGAAGCCAAGTTGGGGGGGGGGGGGGGGGCTGAAGCTCCCTCAACTGAATTGGAAACTACACCCCTGAGGTCAGGACAAGGGGCGGCGTTCGCCTTGCAGCCGGGTCACTGATCTGTGCACTGCGCATGTTTGCATGGCTATCGTTTTAAGGATAATGTGAAGGGAGATTTTGCTAGTGTTTGTTGATTGCTGGTAAATAGCGGCTTGTCGCAGGGACGTAAATTTGGCGGCGTTTCGAAGAATGGAACAGCATTACAAGTAAAAAGACGCATTGAAAGAAACAACTTTTAATTTACAAACAGATTCAACGAAATATGTTACAATTCATTTGATACTAATCGACTTTGCACAAACGTAAGTATTGTCACCAAAACACTTACATGCTATGCTTTACAATCTCATTTTAACCCTCGCCCTACGGGGGGAGCCTGACAGGCCCCACTGATGTTTTGCTTGCATATCTTTTTACAGATGAAGCGCATCTTGATGACATTTTCGTTATCTGAGTTTACAACAATTATACGTATGCTGTAAAAATTTAGTTGAAATTTGTCGAGTAGTTTGGGAGATAATCATGTTTTAATGGCGTCATGTTGGTGGAAAAACGATTCAAATTTGAAAAATGGTAGAAAACAGAGTTTTAAAGGCAATTTCAAATGCAATTTACCAAAGTTACAAAAGGCCATTCTCTTTAATATGACAATCTCGGATTTTCAAAATTTTGGGTTTTTGACCCCTAAAATACAAAACGGTATTTTTTATTAAAAAAAATCCCACAAAATCAAAATTTTCAAAGATTTTAGAAAACCCGGAATATATGTGAGAGAACTGATTATGGATAATACCTATACCAAATTTCAAAGCAATATCTTCATTGTTGACTGAGTGATGGCTCCCTAAGTGTAAGAAACTGATGTCATTAAAAAAAACATTTTTGACAAGATACGAACAAATAATTACATTTTCTGTATTTATGGGCCAAAACTGCTCTAGGAACTTGCCTTTTTATTCACATTTATCAATTTCTAATTTTGAGATTTTCTGAAGAGCAAAATCGCTGTTCTGGACGTGGTAAATCCGAGGTCATTCACTTGACCTGGAAGGTCATCCGTTGACCTGAAAGCTAAAAATTGCATACTGTTATATTCCTCTCATGACAGGCAACATGCTGGTTCTTACTGCATTGCTCTAAGTTGCTTGGTTTAGAAGTTAACTCGCGAGTTACTGGGGGGGGGGGGCTATTTTTTGCCCCCCTCCCGTTATTTTGCAATAACTTCTAAAAAAACACCGGTATCGTCACCAAACTTGCAGTACCTTCTTTCACATCAATTCGACACATGTTGACAAAAGGAAAAATATCAGGTTATGATAGGTCAACCGGGAATGACGTCAGAGTGACGTCATGTTCTTCGGTTTTTGTTGCAAAATAATGGTTTGCGGAAAACGCTGTCAAAGGTACGATGTTTGAGATAAACTAAATTGTCTTAAATCCAATTGATGACAATAGACCGGGCTATCAAACTACGATCTCAGATTTTTGAGTTTTTTTTGCAATTCAAAATTTTGAGAAATCCTAATACATTTGTTTTTGTTTTTGCAAAATTTTCAAGAAAAAATCCAAATTATCCCAAAACCGGAATATATGTGATCGAGACGTGTGCGGTGAATATGTGTACCAAATTTGAAGTCGATATCTTTAAAAATGACTGAGTTATGACCTTTAAATGACAAAAATCGACCACCTCTCACAGCATTACTATGAATAAATGCATATGCATATATATATATATATATATATATATATATATATATATATATATATATATATATATATATATGAAAAAATGCATTTCCATTTTTGCTTTTTACTTCTATTTATATGGAGCAAACAATGTTCTAATGTCATTTTACGCGTTCTAGACGAAAAACAAACCTATAAACATGTGTTACAACACCTAATGATCGTAATCTGCTGTTTGACCTCGTGACCCCGGATGACCTTGACCTGACCCAAGGTAATAAACAGCTTAGAAAGGTACTTAGAAGTGTCAGACACACGAATCATACCGATTTGGCGACAGCTTATGCGTTTAATATCGCAATTTTGCGCGACAATTCCATCCATCGAGACCTTTTGACACGGTCAAACATTTTGTACTTGACCTGATCTGTGACGTCATCGGTGACCCCTAGGTCAACACTATTATGTTTCCCTCGATACATTTTCCAGGGCTATCGAATTACGTTTGAATTTTTACATTCGGTCTAGTAGTTCCGGAGATACGAGGGGGGGGGGCAAAAAATACCCCCCCTCCCAGTAAGTCGCGTTATGAAATATACCCCAGTAACTCGCGGGTTAACAGGGGGGGGGGGCTGTCAGGCCCCCCCGTAGGGCGAAGGTAAAAAAGCTCCCTTAGGGCGAGGGTTAAACCCCAGTTTCAAATTATACTCAAACATGCACATTTGTTCCCTATTTTCGCCCTCTTCGTTCTCTGACCTTTAGCGTGTACGTGTCTCCATCGCGGTCGAGGGAGAACCGCGGCTCCTGGGCGATCAGGATGTTGTTGGTGGAGATTGGCACATCGATGGGGTTCAGCCCGCTCGACTGCTTGATCCACATCACAGGGAAGTCACTGGCGAACTGTTGAACAAAATGAATAGTGGGAAGACAGAGTTAAGTGTACTGATGTGAAAGTCGTTGATACGAAGTCCCCTGGTTTAGTAAAGAGTGATCTCCCTCCTTATGGTATACGATTTCTACATATCATTTTTCTTTTAAGTAATCTACATTACAATATGGAGACGTGTACTTTAACTCTCGAAATTGTGCAGACTATTTCGTTAATCAAACATGCACATAACATGAAGCATTCAATCATTACCGTGTCTTTAACATTCACTGGCCTTCCAGTCAGCCACAAGGCTTTAATTGCTGTATTGTTTGCTTAGCATAATAACACAACAATTGTTATTATCACGAACAAAATAGCTTTTCCTGAACCATATACTTGTTCTTAAAAGCCGCGAACGCTCACCTGGACGGAGCATTTTAGCAGTGATGTGGCTCCAATATCTGTTACAGTTTCCTTACTGATGAACGAAATCGACGGGTTTCTCTGCGCAGTGGCTGCAAATACAGTCTGGTTAGTCAATACAATGAACGAAATAGACGGGTTTCTCTGCGCAGTGGCTGCAAATACAGTCTGGTTAGTCAATACAATGAACGAAATCGACGGGTTTCTCTGCGCAGTGGCTGCAAATACAGTCTGGTTAGTCAATACAATGAACGAAATCGACGGGTTTCTCTGCGCAGTGGCTGCAAATACAGTCTGGTTAGTCAATACAATGAACGAAATCGACGGGTTTCTCTGCGCAGTGGCTGCAAATACAGTCTGGTTAGTCAATACAATGAACGAAATCGACGGGTTTCTCTGCGCAGTGGCTGCAAATACAGTCTGGGTAGTCAATACAATGAACGAAATCGACGGGTTTCTCTGCGCAGTGGCTGCAAATACAGTCTGGTTAGGAAATACAATGAACGAAATCGACGGGTTTCTCTGCGCAGTGGCTGCAAATACAGTCTGGGTAGTCAATACAATGAACGAAATCGACGGGTTTCTCTGCGCAGTGGCTGCAAATACAGTCTGGTTAGTCAATACAATGAACGAAATCGACGGGTTTCTCTGCGCAGTGGCTGCAAATACAGTCTGGGTAGTCAATACAATGAACGAAATCGACGGGTTTCTCTGCGCAGTGGCTGCAAATACAGTCTGGTTAGTCAATACAATGAACGAAATCGACGGGTTTCTCTGCGCAGTGGCTGCAAATACAGTCTGGTTAGTCAATACAATGAACGAAATCGACGGGTTTCTCTGCGCAGTGGCTGCAAATACAGTCTGGTTAGTCAATACAATGAACGAAATCGACGGGTTTCTCTGCGCAGTGGCTGCAAATACAGTCTGGTTAGTCAATACAATGAACGAAATCGACGGGTTTCTCTGCGCAGTGGCTGCAAATACAGTCTGGTTAGTCAATACAATGAGCGAAATCGACGGGTTTCTCTGCGCAGTGGCTGCAAATACAGTCTGGGTAGTCAATACAATGAACGAAATCGACGGGTTTCTCTGCGCAGTGGCTGCAAATACAGTCTGGTTAGGAAATACAATGAACGAAATCGACGGGTTTCTCTGCGCAGTGGCTGCAAATACAGTCTGGGTAGTCAATACAATGAACGAAATCGACGGGTTTCTCTGCGCAGTGGCTGCAAATACAGTCTGGTTAGTCAATACAATGAACGAAATCGACGGGTTTCTCTGCGCAGTGGCTGCAAATACAGTCTGGGTAGTCAATACAATGAACGAAATCGACGGGTTTCTCTGCGCAGTGGCTGCAAATACAGTCTGGTTAGTCAATACAATGAACGAAATCGACGGGTTTCTCTGCGCAGTGGCTGCAAATACAGTCTGGGTAGTCAATACAATGAACGAAATCGACGGGTTTCTCTGCGCAGTGGCTGCAAATACAGTCTGGTTAGTAAATACAATGAACGAAATCGACGGGTTTCTCTGCGCAGTGGCTGCAAATACAGTCTGGATAGTCAATACAATGAACGAAATCGACGGGTTTCTCTGCGCAGTGGCTGCAAATACAGTCTGGGTAGTCAATACAATGAACGAAATCGACGGGTTTCTCTGCGCAGTGGCTGCAAATACAGTCTGGTTAGTAAATACAATGAACGAAATCGACGGGTTTCTCTGCGCAGTGGCTGCAAATACAGTCTGGTTAGTCAATACAATGAACGAAATCGACGGGTTTCTCTGCGCAGTGGCTGCAAATACAGTCTGGTTAGTAAATACAATGAACGAAATCGACGGGTTTCTCTGCGTAGTGGCTGCAAATACAGTCTGGTTAGTCAATACAATGAACGAAATCGACGGGTTTCTCTGCGCAGTGGCTGCAAATACAGTCTGGGTAGTCAATACAATGAACGAAATCGACGGGTTTCTCTGCGCAGTGGCTGCAAATACAGTCTGGTTAGTCAATACAATGAACGAAATCGACGGGTTTCTCTGCGCAGTGGCTGCAAATACAGTCTGGGTAGTCAATACAATGAACGAAATCGACGGGTTTCTCTGCGCAGTGGCTGCAAATACAGTCTGGTTAGTAAATACAATGAACGAAATCGACGGGTTTCTCTGCGCAGTGGCTGCAAATACAGTCTGGGTAGTCAATACAATGAACGAAATCGACGGGTTTCTCTGCGCAGTGGCTGCAAATACAGTCTGGTTAGTCAATACAATGAACGAAATCGACGGGTTTCTCTGCGCAGTGGCTGCAAATACAGTCTGGTTAGTCAATACAATGAACGAAATCGACGGGTTTCTCTGCGCAGTGGCTGCAAATACAGTCTGGTTAGGAAATACAATGAACGAAATCGACGGGTTTCTCTGCGCAGTGGCTGCAAATACAGTCTGGTTAGTCAATACAATGAACGAAATCGACGGGTTTCTCTGCGCAGTGGCTGCAAATACAGTCTGGTTAGGAAATACAATGAACGAAATCGACGGTTTCTCTGCGCAGTGGCTGCAAATACAGTCTGGTTAGTCAATACAATGAACGAAATCGACGGGTTTCTCTGCGCAGTGGCTGCAAATACAGTCTGGTTAGTCAATACAATGAACGAAATCGACGGGTTTCTCTGCGCAGTGGCTGCAAATACAGTCTGGTTAGTCAATACAATGAACGAAATGGACGGGTTTCTCTGCGCAGTGGCTGCAAATACAGTCTGGTTAGTCAATACAATGAACGAAATCGACGGGTTTCTCTGCGCAGTGGCTGCAAATACAGTCTGGTTAGTCAATACAATGAACGAAATCGACGGGTTTCTCTGCGCAGTGGCTGCAAATACAGTCTGGTTAGTCAATACAATGAACGAAATCGACGGGTTTCTCTGCGCAGTGGCTGCAAATACAGTCTGGTTAGTCAATACAATGAACGAAATCGATGGGTTTCTCTGCGCAGTGGCTGCAAATACAGTCTGGTTAGGAAATACAATGAACGAAATCGACGGGTTTCTCTGCGCAGTGGCTGCAAATACAGTCTGGTTAGGAAATACAATGAACGAAATCGACGGGTTTCTCTGCGCAGTGGCTGCAAATACAGTCTGGTTAGTCAATACAATGAACGAAATCGACGGGTTTCTCTGCGCAGTGGCTGCAAATACAGTCTGGGTAGTCAATACAATGAACGAAATCGACGGGTTTCTCTGCGCAGTGGCTGCAAATACAGTCTGGTTAGTCAATACAATGAACGAAATCGACGGGTTTCTCTGCGCAGTGGCTGCAAATACAGTCTGGTTAGTCAATACAATGAACGAAATCGACGGGTTTCTCTGCGCAGTGGCTGCAAATACAGTCTGTTTAATAAATACAATTTTGTGGCATGATTGATTATGTAGGAAGTACAATGAAAACGTTATTCTTATCCGCGCGCTCGGCGAAATCTTCGCCAATTCTCCGTCGTTATTCGCGAGTAGCTATCTCTGCTTCTTTTTAAACAATGATTTAATGAAATTAATGAAACAAGTCATTTTTTATATGCACATAAACCGCATTGATATCCTTTATGATATTGATGATATTTCATTATATCTTTGTACACAGATAACAGGAGACCTGGATTTGACACGAAATATTCGGCCTCTTATTTTAAGCACAGCAGTTAACGACGGTGCTGGACTTACATTTTCACGAGCCGAGACATAAAAGTGTATCAGCTTAACAGCTCCGTTTCGAATTTTGGCCACTTACTGCAGTGACCTGAATTTCGTGTCAAATCCAGGTCTCCTGTTATCTGTGCTTATACTATTTATACTTCTGCATGCAAAAGCGTGGACTAGTTTGACTGGAAGCTGTACACCCCGTGCTTAGCGGTCAGCAATTGACGGTTTGACGTCACCGTAATGGACTGCTGTGTGCATGACTCAACATAGTCTGATGGCTCGAGTTCGGCGCTGGACGTCAAGTGAAGGGCGATTTATTCCTCCATCACAGCTTATAAGACACCATCTCTGTTATAAATGAGCTAGTTTACACAATATAACACCGTTTGGAGGGAGCGGGGAGAACACATGCAATTCAAAACAACATAGCCGACACACCCTAACCGCCGTCGGTTGGGGAGCCCTCTCCTGTCTCAGTCTCCACAACTTACCGACAGACACGATCGCCACGAACGCGATCCACACGTTAGCACCCATCCTGAGACAGCACTGTGCACAATGACAGCGTGAAACGTGGCTGTGGTACACTTCTCAGGTCACACCGCGCTCCACCGCGCTCTGTATTCGTCTTCAAAGCAGGGCCTATAGCTTCAAAGAACCGTGCGCGCACCCGACACGCCAGCTGACTGGCTCCGGAGCCCCGCACCTGCGCACCGGCCGCGGAGGAATACACCTGCCGCACCTGACGACCCATACGCGCCACTGAACACCCGGGCGGACAGTCACCGTCCGCCTAGGAACGTAGTGGCCAATAACACGATGACATTGTCTGGTGATAATTGAGATAGAAGGTTGTATTTAATGAATTTTGAACAGTCGGTGATTATTTTTCCATTGCAACCTCAACATATTCAGTTCAGGCAGGTAAAACAAACCACCATAGCGCCGACGGACGTTTCTCTGGGCTTGGATGCACCTTCATCGGTAGGTACGAGGCGAACCATCGTCAGTTTTGGTTTGTAAATTGGATTACCAGTTGAGGATGACATTCCCATTGGTTCTATATTCGCAGTAACCGTGAAAAATACAATCTGAGCCATACTGAAACAATTTAAAAGGCCAACGAAGTGCAGGACCCAATGCATTTCAATGTAAGTGAACAAAGGCGGACGACCGATCTGGGCACTGGAATAGTTGACTAGGGCGACATCTATCCCAAACACAAGTAAGCTGTGGTAGACAATTTGTGGCTATAGATGACATGAAACAAAGTAGGACTAGGCTACGACAGTCATTTTTCAGTAGAAGGGTTGTACGACATTGGAATATGCAGGGGCGCAGCCAGGGGGGGGGGGGGGGGGGGGGGGGGGGGGGGGGGGGGGGGGGAGGGGGGCAATTGCCTCCCCCCTTAGGGGTCACAGGGGGCCCCGCCGAGATTGGCCCAGATGCCATTTGCATTAGCTAAATGGCTTTAAAAAAATCACAGAGGAGATAGATAGATAGATAGATAGTGTATTAAACAATGGGTCCACAACATGCATGGCTTTTCACCTTTGCGAGTCAGTACACTAAAACATATAATGGATACACTATAATCACCCGAGTGCCAGCCGGCCAGAAACACGCTTCAAGCCATAAGCAAAGAGATAATGTTAAAATAGCGCATATCGCGTTGGGCAGCTCAGTCTACGTCTGACGCAGAATATACTCGCGCAGGCGCTGCCGGAATCCAGCGTGGTGGGTCGCAATTGGTAGTTGGTTGTAATCCTGCACAGCACCGTAACACAGCCTGCGTCGTCCGGCTTCAGTTCTAATACGCGGCAGTGTGATATCACCAGCTCGTCTGGTATTGTGGTCGTGTTTCTGGTTGGCAGCCAGTCCAAAGGTAGCCATTAAAGCCTCTGGCTGGTCTGTCATCACGTCATGTACAGCACACAATCGATGGTACCTAACGAGTTCTCTGGCATCGAACCACCTGAGGTCACGGAACGCATCCGTCACATGCTCACGTTTGCGCCTACCGCATACAACACGAGCACAAAAATTCAGAATCTTCTGCACTCGGTGAAGCTGGGTCTCGCCACACGTTCCATATACAGATATACAGTAGCGGACAATCGACACCGCAAGCGACTGCACGATGGGCTTCAGTGCGGATCGGGGTATGACATGTCGGGCGTGACTCAGTGCGATCAGGGCACCGTTACATCGCTGTGTAAGCCGATCTATGTGGGCCTGGTAGTTAAGATGGCGGTCCATTTCGAGTCCTAGGTTCCTCACCACTTTACTTTCAATGATGTCTGCGCCACAGAAACGGATCCTAACCTCGGGCATAGTGCGTAGCATAGCCGGAGTTCCTAGCACTAACATCTGGGTTTTGTCAGCGTTCAGCTTCATCCCATGTGTACTGAACCAACGGTACATCAATTCTAGCGTGTCCTCCATGGTACGGATCAACTGGTGAATGTCGTGTTTCTTGCCGGTTATAAGGATTTGCGTGTCGTCCGCAAACTGTACAGTGGTTACCGACTCAGCCCTCAAACCAGGCAAGGGTTACTCTGGTGCATGTCAAGGGCCCTCAGAGACACTGAAGGGCTTTCGAAGCCGGCCCAGGGGGCCTCTTGAGCATGTCCAGGGGCCCATCGCGCCCACTGATCAGCCCAAAAACTGTCCAGGTGCCTCTCGAGCATGTCCAGGGGCCCCATTGAGCCCCCTTAACCCTATTTGTAACATGGGGGGGGGGCGGATTCCGCCCCCCCCCTCATGTTTTTCGCAGATATCTCCAGAACGGCTGGGAGCAGGCCCATGAAATTTTGGGACTTTTCATAGAATTGAATACCGCATTTGGAGTCAAAATTTTGAGTTCTTAACCTGAACAGAGGCGGTTCCAGGGTACAGTTTTGGGTGGGTTCGGAGGCGATATTTGGCGATAATACGGAAATGCGATCTTCACGGTTTCTTCGTAACTGCCTCAAGTATGAAGAAGTTACATCGGTTCACGGTGATTGCAACAAGGGCAAATTAGTTGATGTTAATGAAATATCATTAAAATTTCATGGCAGAGGCGGTTTCAGGGGCTTGAAAGGGGGGGGGGGGGGGGTCCAGGAAGTATTAAATGCTGGGCGGGAAGCAAATAGAGCAATGTAAGGGGCATTTATAGCTATCAAGATGTAAAAGATAGCTTCTGCTTCCATTATTTGCATAATGTATTACATATAGAGTTTCAGGGGCGTGTTCAGGCACATGAAAAGGGGGGTGACTGGCTTGGTGATGACGATATGCCAGCGATAACGGCGCAATAGACGGTTAGCTTATAATTATATATGCACATATGAGGCCTGGAAAGGGAATAAAGTCATTTTTTTTGCAGAGGCGCGCTCAGGAATGGAAGAAAGGGGTCATATTATTGCAAGGAAACTAGTAGGCATGGGCGTACAATGACATAACATACTGTAGTTTTCGGATGAAACACGCACCACAGACTACTCTACAAATGATTATAAGATGGTAGGCGAGTCCAGGTAGGGTAAAAGGGGGGTAAGCAATGTTAATTGAAGTTGTGAGTGAAATAGTCACTGTTTACTAGTTAGTATCATAATAGCGGATAATATACTTATCAAAAGGTATTGAGCCGCCCCAGTTTGGATCCTGGATACGCCTATTATGAAGTACAACATGCAAAAAGGAACTATCTACGATCAGTAACATATTTATAGTGCTGGGTAGCAACTTGTCTGCGGTTAATATTTTTTTCCAATTTTACCCCCTTTTCACTAGCCTGGTACCGCCTATGGCAAAAAAATATGATTTTTAACTGTTTTGCCTAATGTCACAATCACATACCATTTCATTTCTTAAAAAAACACATCAAAAAATTGTTTTATTACGCATTTACTTCACCCCCATATTGAGTGACCTGCACACGCCTATGATTTTTGAATTTTCAAACGCCACTGTCATATATCAATTTCCAATTCAATATCTATCGATTCGTATTAATTGTGTTAAAATCAGTCGAGAAACATGAAAGCTATGTTGGATCAAAAATACCACTACAATTTTTGGTTTTTGCCCCCCTGTTGCCCCCCTATCAAAAATTTAGATTTTTTTATTATTTAGAAATGTAGATCGTGTTGAGGGGAACCAAACACCGTTTCATTTTTGAAAATCGGACGGGTAGATCTCGAGATCTCCGGGGGGGGGGGGGCGGAATCCGCCCCCTGTTACAAATAGGGGTAGCCAGGAGCCTGTTACAAATAGGGTTAACCCTATTTGTAACAGGGGGGGGGGGGCGGATTCCGCCCCCCCTCATGTTTTTCGCAGATATCTCCAGAACGGCTGGGAGCAGCCTCATGAAATTTTGGGACTTTTCATAGAATTGAACTCCGCATTTGGAGTCAAAATTTTGAGTTCTTAAATTGAACAGAGGCGGTTCCAGGGCACAGTTTTGGGTGGGTTTGGAGGTGACATTTGGCGAAAATACGGAAATGCGATCTTCACGGTTTCTTCCTAACTGCATCAAGTATGAAGGAGTTGCATCGGCTTACCGTGATTGCAACAAGTGCAAATTAGATGATGTTAATGAAATATCATACAAAATTGCATGGCAGAGGCGGTTTCAGGGGCTTGAAAAGGGGGGGGGGGGTCCAGGAAGTATTCAATGCTTGGCGGGAAGCCAATAGAGCAATGTAAGGGGCATTTATAGCTATCAAGATGTAAAAGATAGCTTCTGCTTCCATTATTTGCATAATTTATTACATATAGAGTTTCAGGGGCGTGTTCAAGAACATGAAAAGGGGGGGGGGGGGTGACTGGCATGGTGATGACGATATGCCAGCAATAACGGCGCAATATACGTTTAGCTTATAATAATATATGCACATATGAGACCAGAAAAGGGAATAAAGTCATTTTTTTGCAGAGGCGCGCTCAGGAATGGAAGAAAGGGGTCATATTATTGCAAGGAAACTAAGAGGCATGGGCGTACAATGACATAACATACTGCAGTTTTCGGATGAAACACGCACCACAGGCTACTCTACGAACGATTATAAGATAATAGGCGAGTCCAGGTATGACTAGTTAGTATCATAATAACGGATAATATACTTATCAAAAGGTCTTGCGCCGCCCTAGTTTGGATCCTGGATACGCCTATGATGAAGTACAACATGCAAAAAGGAACTATCTATGATCAGTAACATATTTCTAGTGCTGGGTATCAACTTGTCCGCGGTTAATATTTTTCCCAATTTTACCCCCTTTTTCACTAACCTGGTACCGCCTATGGCAAAAATATGATTTATAACTGTTTTTCTAATGTCTCAATCACATACCATTTCATTTATCAAAAAACAACATAAAAAATGGTTTTATTACGCATTTTTTCACCCCCATATTGAGTGACCTGCAGACGCCTATTATTTTTTAATTTTCAAACGTCACCGTCATATATCAATTTTTGATTCAATCTCTATCGATTCTTATTAGTTGTGTTAAAATCGGTCGATAAACATGAAAGCTATGTTGGATCAAAAATACCACTAAAATTTGTAGTTTTTGCCCCCCTGTTGCCCCCCTATCCCAAATTTATATTTTTTTATTATTTATAAATGTAGATCGTGTTGAGAGGAACCAAACGCCGTTTCATTTTTGAAAATCGGACGGGTAGATCTCGAGATCTCCGGGGGGGGGGGGGGGCGGAATCCGCCCCCCCCCCTGTTACAAATAGGGGTAGCCAGGAGCCTGTTACAAATAGGGTTAAGGGCGCAAAAACATGCCCAGGGACTTTTAGAGAATGCCCTGGGGCCCATTGAGCCCACTCAGGGGCCCCGAAACCGGTCCAGGGGCCTCTAGAGCATGTCCACTTGTCCAGGGGCCAATTGAGCCCACCTACGTCCTAACAAACCTGCCCAGTAGCCTCTCGAGCAAGTCCATGGGCCCATTGAGTATGTTCAGGGGCCTCTCGAGCCTGGCCAGGGGCCCATTATAGTCTGTTTTGGGGCCTATTGAACCTGCCCAGGGGCCCATTATAGTTTTCCCAGAGGCCCATCGAGTCTGTTCAGAGGCCTCTCGAACCTGCCCAGGGGCCATTAGAGCCTGCCCAGAGGCCTCTCGAGCTTGCCTAGGGGCCCATTGAGTCTGTTCAGGGGCCTCTCGAACTTGCCCAGGGGCCTCTCGAGCTTGCCCAGGGGCCATTGAGTTTGTTCAAGGGTCTCTTGAACCTGCCTAGGGGCCATTAGAGTATGCTCAGGGGCCTCTCGAGATTTCCCAATGGTCCATTGATCCTGTTCAGGGGCCTCTCGAACCTGCCCAGGGGCTATTAGAGTCTGATCAGGGGCCTCTCGGCTTGCCAAGGGGTCATTGAGTCTGTTCAAGACCCTCTCGAGCTTATCCAGAGGGCCATTGAGTCTGTGAACGGGGCCCTCGATCCTGCCCAGGGGTTGCTAGCCGTCGCCTGGAGCGCCTGCTATAGCTGTGGTACAACGCGCTCCCGGTGGACATGCGTGCAATGTTAGTCGCAGGTTTCCATCGCGCTCTCAAACGACTTTTACTGGATGCGGGTGACTGAGCGATCCTGGTTACCATCACATTGTCATTGTCTCTGTCGTTTTTATCATGTTCATTTTAACCTGTGTATATGTCTAATGTCTGCATGTGTCCCTACCATGTACTTTATAATCTGACGAAAGGCAAGGAAGAGCGCCATTCCGAGCGCCATTTCGATCCACCATTGCGTGGATTTGCCGAAATACATGGTATATGGTATATGGAGCTGGAGCGCCTGCTAGCCGTGGTCGGCGCAGTCATAATGAGCGGTAATGTGCTGTACTCTGACCCACCTGATGCAATGTTTTCTTGGGTTTAAAAATGGTAATTTGATATGTCTGATGCGTTTTTGAATTCGGGGGGGGGGGGGGGCGGTGGTAGTGCAAAACATTTAAACAATTTTCATCTCAGGAGAGTGTGTGCTGCAATATTTGTCAGCCAGGGGCGTCGCCGACGGGAGGCTCGGGGGAGGTCTGGGCAAACTCCCCCACTTTTAGTAGAAGGCGGGGGAGGGGGGAGGGGGGTTGGGCGGGGGGGGGGGGGGGGGGGTCGACCCCTCCACCAACAACCTCGGATGGGCTCAAGAGGCTCTTTGTTGCACTTTTCTTGTATGTGTTTAAGTCGAATTTAGCAATTATTTGTCGCCTTTTCCTTTCAAAAAGAGTAAATAAATGACTTTCATAAAGACACCTAAGCCAGCCTGCGCTTGACTAGGACTGTTGTTATTGGGTGGAAAAGAGCAACTTTCTGTCAAGAACTTTTCAAGTTTATGTTATTCTATCCTAGCTTTTTAGCATTATCACAATTCACATAAATGGAAGCTTAGTTGGCAGCAATCACATTGTTTTTGTGGCGTTTGTGGCGCATGCTTTATAACCTGCAGAACGTAGTGCATGGTGTCCTGATGCGACATGCGTGGAGTGCAGGATGCCACTGCCATCCGTGCGCATCAGTGTGAGTGTATGCAATTCCTGTAAAGAACGTGAATGCGAGCTATTTGTGTATTTAGAGCCCGTGCAAACCTATATTCGTAACAGACTGTGACAACATCGGACATGTTCAAGTTTGTTTGGAGTGATATTTCGGTTGGCTGTGCCCGGTGGGTCCCCTGCCAGAGGCTGGCTGTGCCCGGTGGGTCCCCTGCCAGAGGCTGGCTGTGCCCGGCGGGTCCCCTGCCAGAGGCTGGCTGTGCCCGGTGGGTCCCCTGCCAGAGGCTGGCTGTGCCCGACGGGTCCCCTGCCAGAGGCTGGCTGTGCCCGGTGGGTCCCCTGCCAGAGGCTGGCTGTGCCCGGTGGGTCCCCTGCCAGAGGCTGGCTGTGCCCGGTGGGTCCCCTGACAGAGGCTGGCTGTGCCCGATGGGTCCCCTGCCAGAGGCTGGCTGTGCCCGGTGGGTCCCCTGCCAGAGGCTGGCTGTGTCCGGCGGGTCCCCTGCCAGAGGCTGGCTGTGCCCGGTGGGTCCCCTGCCAGAGGCTGGCTGTGCCCGGTGGGTCCCCTGCCAGAGGCTGGCTGTGCCCGGTGGGTCCCCTGCCAGAGGTTGGCTGTGCCCGGTGGGTCCCCTGTCAGAGGCTGGCTGTGCCCGGTGGGTCCCCTGCCAGAGGCTGGCTGTGCCCGGTGGGTCCCCTGCCAGAGGCTGGCTGTGCCCGGCGGGTCCCCTGCCAGAGGCTGGCTGTGCCCGGCGGGTCCCCTGCCAGAGGCTGGCTGTGCCCGGTGGGTCCCCCTGCCAGAGGCTGGCTGTGCCCGACGGGTCCCCTGCCAGAGGCTGGCTGTGCCCGGCGGGTCCCCTGCCAGAGGCTGGCTGTGCCCGGCGGGTCCCCTGCCAGAGGCTGGCTGTGCCCGGCGGGTCCCCTGCCAGAGGCTGGCTGTGCCCGGCGGGTCCCCTGCCAGAGGCTGGCTGTGCCCGGTGGGTCCCCTGCCAGAGGCTGGCTGTGCCCGGCGGGTCCCCTGCCAGAGGCTGGCTGTGCCCGGCGGGTCCCCTGCCAGAGGCTGGCTGTGCCCGGTGGGTCCCCTGCCAGAAGCTGGCTGTGCCCGGCGGGTCCCCTGCCAGAGGCTGGCTGTGCCCGGTGGGTCCCCTGCCAGAGGCTGGCTGTGCCCGGTGGGTCCCCTGCCAGAGGCTGGCTGTGCCCGGCGGGTCCCCTGCCAGAGGCTGGCTGTGCCCGACGGGTCCCCTGCCAGAGGCTGGCTGTGCCCGGTGGGTCCCCTGCCAGAGGCTGGCTGTGCCCGGCGGGTCCCCTGCCAGAGGCTGGCTGTGCCCGGCGGGTCCCCTGCCAGAGGCTGGCTGTGCCCGACGGGTCCCCTGCCAGAGGCTGGCTGTGCCCGGCGGGTCCCCTGCCAGAGGCTGGCTGTGCCCGGTGGGTCCCCTGCCAGAGGCTGGCTGTGCCCGGCGGGTCCCCTGCCAGAGGCTGGCTGTGCCCGGCGGGTCCCCTGCCAGAGGCTGGCTGTGCCCGGTGGGTCCCCTGCCAGAAGCTGGCTGTGCCCGGCGGGTCCCCTGCCAGAGGCTGGCTGTGCCCGGTGGGTCCCCTGCCAGAGGCTGGCTGTGCCCGGCGGGTCCCCTGCCAGAGGCTGGCTGTGCCCGGTGGGTCCCCTGCCAGAGGCTGGCTGTGCCCGGCGGGTCCCCTGCCAGAGGCTGGCTGTGCCCGGCGGGTCCCCTGCCAGAGGCTGGCTGTGCCCGGCGGGTCCCCTGCCAGAGGCTGGCTGTGCCCGGTGGGTCCCCTGCCAGAGGCTGGCTGTGCCCGGTGGGTCCCCTGCCAGAGGCTGGCTGTGCCCGGTGGGTCCCCTGCCAGAGGCTGGCTGTGCCCGGTGGGTCCCCTGCCAGAGGCTGGCTGTGCCCGGCGGGTCCCCTGCCAGAGGCTGGCTGTGCCCGACGGGTCCCCTGCCAGAGGTTGGCTGTGCCCGGTGGGTCCCCTGTCAGAGGCTGGCTGTGCCCGGTGGGTCCCCTGCCAGAGGCTGGCTGTGCCCGGTGGGTCCTCTGCCAGAGGCTGGCTGTGCCCGGCGGGTCCCCTGCCAGAGGCTGGCTGTGCCCGGCGGGTCCCCTGCCAGAGGCTGGCTGTGCCCGGTGGGTCCCCTGCCAGAGGCTGGCTGTGCCCGACGGGTCCCCTGCCAGAGGCTGGCTGTGCCCGGCGGGTCCCCTGCCAGAGGCTGGCTGTGCCCGGCGGGTCCCCTGCCAGAGGCTGGCTGTGCCCGGCGGGTCCCCTGCCAGAGGCTGGCTGTGCCCGGCGGGTCCCCTGCCAGAGGCTGGCTGTGCCCGGTGGGTCCCCTGCCAGAGGCTGGCTGTGCCCGGCGGGTCCCCTGCCAGAGGCTGGCTGTGCCCGGCGGGTCCCCTGCCAGAGGCTGGCTGTGCCCGGTGGGTCCCCTGCCAGAAGCTGGCTGTGCCCGGCGGGTCCCCTGCCAGAGGCTGGCTGTGCCCGGTGGGTCCCCTGCCAGAGGCTGGCTGTGCCCGGTGGGTCCCCTGCCAGAGGCTGGCTGTGCCCGGCGGGTCCCCTGCCAGAGGCTGGCTGTGCCCGACGGGTCCCTGCCAGAGGCTGGCTGTGCCCGGTGGGTCCCCTGCCAGAGGCTGGCTGTGGCCCGGGCGGGTCCCCTGCCAGAGGCTGGCTGTGCCCGGCGGGTCCCCTGCAGAGGCTGGCTGTGCCCGACGGGTCCCCTGCCAGAGGCTGGCTGTGCCCGGCGGGTCACCCTGCCAGAGGCTGGCTGTGCCCGAGTGGGTCCCCTGCCAGAGGCTGGCTGTGCCCGGCGGGTCCCCTGCCAGAGGCTGGCTGTGCCCGGCGGGTCCCCTGCCAGAGGCTGGCTGTGCCCGTGGGGTCCCCCTGCCAGAAGCTGGCTGTGCCCGGCGGGTCCCCTGCCAGAGGCTGCCTGTGCCCGGTGGGTCCCCTGCCAGAGGCTGGCTGTGCCCGGCGGGTCCCCTGCCAGAGGCTGGCTGTGCCCGGCGGGTCCCCTGCCAGAGGCTGGCTGTGCCCGGCGGGTCCCCTGCCAGAGGCTGGCTGTGCCCGGCGGGTCCCCTGCCAGAGGCTGGCTGTGCCCGGTGGGTCCCCTGCCAGAGGCTGGCTGTGCCCGGTGGGTCCCCTGCCAGAGGCTGGCTGTGCCCGGTGGGTCCCCCTGCCAGAGGCTGGCTGTGCCCGGTGGGTCCCCCTGCCAGAGGCTGGCTGTGCCCGGCGGGTCCCCTGCCAGAGGCTGGCTGTGCCCGGTGGGTCCCCTGCCAGAGGCTGGCTGTGCCCGGCGGGTCCCCTGCCAGAGGCTGGCTGTGCCCGGCGGGTCCCCCTGCCAGAGGCTGGCTGTGCCCGGCGGGTCCCCTGCCAGAGGCTGGCTGTGCCCGGTGGGTCCCCTGCCAGAGGCTGGCTGTGCCCGGTGGGTCCCCCTGCCAGAGGCTGGCTGTGCCCGGCGGGTCCCCTGCCAGAGGCTGGCTGTGCCCGGCGGAGTCCCCTGCCAGAGGCTGGCTGTGCCCGGCGGGTCCCCTGCAGAGGCTGGCTGCTGTGCCCGGCGGGTCCCCTGCCAGAGGTGCGACGGCTACAACCGTTGGAACAGAGCAAGAGAACAACCAGTTACTAAGTAAGTCACCAATCACCATGCATTAATTATACATTCCTATGGACACAGTCTAGCCGGGGCAGTGGCTCCAGCATTGTGGCCATCGGTACATTGTTAAATACTACCGCATGGTTAACTGCCTACAGATTCAATACTTTTGTATATTTGTGTACCGAATTTGTAAAATATGTCATAACATTTCCCCCCAATGTTGTAATCACCATTGCGAAGTTACATGCAGCTTCACTGTAACTGTAAGAAGGGCGTGCATAACGTGATTGCCATAAGTTTCGCTACTGAAGCTTACGTAATTCCAGAAGTGTTGTGAGATAAACGCCACGCTGCAGGTGCCAACTCTCTACACTACACACTACACTACACAGGTGCCAACTCTCTACACTACACACTACACTACACAGGTGCCAACTCTCTACACTACACAATACACTACACAGGTGCGAACTATCTACACTACACACTACACTACACAGGTGCGAACTCGCTACACTACACACTACACTACGCAGGTGCGAACTCTCTACACTACACACTACACTACACAGGTGCGAACTCTCTACACTACACACTACACTACACAGATGCCAACTCTCTACACTACACACTACACTACACAGGTGCCAACTCCTCTACACTACACACTACACTACATAGGTGCGAACTCTCTACACTACACACTACACTACACAGGTGCCAACTCTCTACACTACACACTACACTACACATGTGCCAACTCTCTACACTACACAATACACTACACAGGTGCGAACTCTCTACACTACACACTACACTACACAGGTGCCAACTCTCTACACTACACACTACACTACACAGGTGCCAACTCTCTACACTACACACTACACTACACAGGTGCCAACTCTCTACACTACACACTACACTACACAGGTGCGAACTCTCTACACTACACACTACACTACACATGTGCCAACTCTCTACACTACACACTACACTACACAGGTGCGAACTCTCTACACTACACACTACACTACACAGGTGCCAACTCTCTACACTACACACTACACTACACAGGTGCCAACTCTCTACACTACACACTACACTACACAGGTGCCAACTCTCTACACTACACACTACACTACACATGTGCCAGCTCTTTACACTACACACTACACTACACAGGTGCGAACTCTCTACACTACACACTACACTACACAGGTGCCAACTCTCTACACTACACACTACACTACACAGGTGCCAACTCTCTACACTACACACTACACTACACAGGTGCCAACTCTCTACACTACACAATACACTACACAGGTGCGAACTATCTACACTACACACTACACTACACAGGTGCGAACTCGCTACACTACACACTACACTACGCAGGTGCGAACTCTCTACACTACACACTACACTACACAGGTGCGAACTCTCTACACTACACACTACACTACACAGATGCCAACTCTCTACACTACACACTACACTACACAGGTGCCAACTCTCTACACTACACACTACACTACATAGGTGCGAATTCTCTACACTACACACTACACTACACAGGTGCCAACTCTCTACACTACACACTACACTACACATGTGCCAACTCTCTACACTACACAATACACTACACAGGTGCGCACTCTCTACACTACACACTACACTACACAGGTGCCAACTCTCTACACTACACACTACACTACACAGGTGCCAACTCTCTACACTACACACTACACTACACAGGTGCCAACTCTCTACACTACACACTACACTACACAGGTGCGAACTCTCTACACTACACACTACACTACACATGTGCCAACTCTCTACACTACACACTACACTACACAGGTGCGAACTCTCTACACTACACACTACACTACACAGGTGCCAACTCTCTACACTACACACTACACTACACAGGTGCCAACTCTCTACACTACACACTACACTACACAGGTGCCAACTCTCTACACTACACACTACACTACACATGTGCCAGCTCTTTACACTACACACTACACTACACAGGTGCGAACTCTCTACACTACACACTACACTACACAGGTGCCAACTCTCTACACTACACACTACACTACACAGGTGCCAACTCTCTACACTACACACTACACTACACAGGTGCCAACTCTCTACACTACACACTACACTACACAGGTGCCAACTCTCTACACTACACACTACACTACACAGGTGCCAACTCTCTACACTACACACTACACTACATAGGTGCGAACTCTCTACACTACACACTACACTACACAGGTGTGAACTCTCTACACTACACACTACACTACACAGGTGCCAACTCTCTACACTACACACTACACTACATAGGTGCGAACTCTCTACACTACACACTACACTACACAGGTGCGAACTCTCTACACTACACACTACACTACACAGGTGCGAACTATCTACACTACACACTAAACTACATAGGTGCGAACTCTCTACACTACACAATACACTACACAGTTGCCAACTCTCTACACTACACACTACACTACACAGGTGCCAACTCTCTACACTATACACTACACTACACAGGTGTCAACTCTCTACACTACATACTACACTACACAGGTGCCAACTCTCTACACTACACACTACACTACACAGGTGCGAACTCTCTACACTATACACTACACCACACATGTGCCAACTCTCTACGCTACACACTACACTACATAGGTGCGAACTCTCTACACTACACACTACACTACATAGGTGCGAACTCTCTACACTACACACTACACTACATAGGTGCGAACTCTCTACACTACACAATACACTACACAGTTGCCAACTCTCTACACTACACACTACACTACACAGGTGCCAACTCTCTACACTACACACTGCACTACACAGGTACCAACTCTCTACACTACACACTACACTACACAGGTGCCAGCTCTCTACACTACACAATACACTACACAGGTGCCAACTCTCTACACTACACACTACACTACATAGGTGCGAACTCTACACTACACACTACACTACATAGGTGCACACTCTCTACACTACACACTACACTACACAGGTGCGAACTCTCTACACTACACACTACACTACATAGGTGCTAACTCTCTACACTACACACTACACTACATAGGTGCGAACTCTCTACACTACACACTACACTATACAGGTACCAACTCTCTACACTACACACTACACTACATAGGTGCCAACTCTCTACACTACACACTACACTACACAGGTGCCAACTCTCTACACTACACACTACACTACATAGGTGCGAACTCTGCACTACATACTACACTACATAGGTGAGAACTCTCTACACTACACACTACACTACATAGGTGCGAACTCTCTACACTACACACTACACTACATAGGTGCGAACTCTCTACACTACACACTACACTACACAGGTGCCAACTCTCTACACTACACACTACACTACACAGGTGCCAACTCTCTACACTACACAATACACTACACAGGTGCCAACTCTCTACACTACACACTACACTACATAGGTGCGAACTCTACACTACACACTACACTACATAGGTGCGAACTCTCTACACTACACACTACACTACATAGGTGCGAACTCTCTACACTACACACTACACTACATAGGTGCGAACTCTCTACACTACACACTACACTATACAGGTGCGAACTCTCTACACTACACACTACACTACACAGGTGCAAACTCTCTATACTACACACTACACTACACATGTGCCAACTCTCTACACTACACACTACACTACACAGGTGCGAACTCTCTACACTACACACTACACTACACAGGTGCGAACTCTCTACGCTACACACTACACTACACAGGTGCGAACTCTCTACACTAGTGGGGTAGTCTTCCCACTAGTTACGCAGAGCGAACGCATCAATGTCTTGCTTTTGTTTAGACACTGAGTACATACTCGTGTTAAACCACAGAAGTATCCAAGAGCATATCATTATCCAAGACGTTTATTTTGTGTTCTGAAACTGTTTCGGTCTTCATTATTCCAGGCGATGCAGCGCGGAATACCTATATTAGCAGTGTCCTTGGCCGGTTGGCCGCCTGTTTGCACATTACCTTATAGTGTGGCCAGATTGAGACGTCTAAGGAAAGCACGTCGGGTGTTTGTTCCTGATGCGCGATACGAATAGCTTATATCGCTCTGTGTGCTGTCACAAAGGCGAGGCAGCGCGTTACGTCCTCAAACGCAGCGCTCGTCTGGCCGTCTTGTGACAGGGTAAATACGATACTACAAACGGCGAGCCGCCTTTCTTGCCATCCACCTGTTCACTGAGACACCATACAAACAAAATACTGCTCCAGCTGTTGTTTCGGATCCTGGCTCATGCAGCCGACCCATTATCAACATTGGGTCCGTCTAATTGTTGAAAAAACAGCCGTTCGCGCTTCCCGGTTTTGACAGGTAGGAGGCCTTGGCAGGTGAATAGACGGGCCATATACCTGAAAGCTTTTCGGCAAACACAGGAAGCGGGCAAACACTATACAGTTTACTCGTTCACTAGCATGCAGGCGAGTTTGCACACAGAACAATAATCTTCTGTATTTCAGAACACAAGAAATGTTACTCGTATGAGTGCCCTTGATGGTCAGTATGTGTATTTACCGCGTCATTTTGGCTACTGCACACATACAAACAGATTTGCAAACTATATAGCCTAATGTTTATCTATCGGGGCAGCTTATCTAAAAATCAAAGATGGTCGCTGCAGCGTCCTTTGTTGTATGGTGCTTTCAGTACATCGCTGTGCTGGAGATAGAAGTAGCAATCTCTATTTTCTGTTGTAACGGGGTATCATCATCGATTTGCTTTGCGTCTAAACAGTTAAGTTTATCCATTTGCTATCCTTACAAATCGTGCGATGGATGACACCCAGGACCATGATAATATAGCCAGGACAAGTGATACTCGGAATTTGAAGTAGTTATCTGATGGGCACAATAACCTCACGATCAAAAATCTAAAAAATCTATTGAAAAAAAATCAGTTTTCAAGAATATATTTGACGCGTCTACTGGTCTCCTACTCGTCTTGTTCATAGTTGGATGCAGATAAGAGAAAAACCTTGTTCCAACAAGAGCATCGCTGTGACAACCGCTGCTGCGGCCGGAGCATGCTTGCTTCCCGTCTAAATAACGATTCCTGAGCTTTCAAGACGCGCACTGAGAGTTTAACAGCCTGTCATGTACGACAGACGGCAGTAGTCGGCTGGTCAACGGTCGGCGGTCGGTCCGTTCTCGGCAGCGCTGTCACCGAGTTAATGTACACGACAGGCTGCCGCTGGATCGGCCGACATGTGTCGTCCCGTGATGGCAGATGGTAATGTGATTATAACTGATCACCGCAGCCGGAAACCGGCCGGCTATGACCGCCATTAGTCGCAACGGATACTTCGCTCAGAGGGATCACGTGTCCCGGATCACGGATCACGGATCACGGATCACGGAGCACGGATGATTGAGGTGCTCCGTGTAGCGATTATACTCTCCGCTGGAGGTCCTGCCGCACTGAAATCTGATCAGACAGGCTAATTGCTATCGGAAATGGGTGCTGAACGGAGTACGCATGTCTTTGTCGGACATGTGTTTAACCCGCGAGTTACTGGGGGGGGGGGGGGGGGGGGGGGGTAGCCCCCGTCCCCTTAGGAATATGATAAATATCTCAACAACTGATGCAGATATCGACGCCAAACTTTCAGGACCTTTCTGGGCATCATTTTTACGCCTTTTGTGCAAAAATGAAGCAATTTCGTCAGATTTTTTTTTGTAGGTATAGTGAATTTAGTGACGTCACTAAACACGATTTTGACACAAAAATCAGCTAAACTTTGCCAGGCAGTACAAATGCTGCATTTGAAGGAAAATGCAATCGAAAAACGCTAAAAGGTATAAAATTGCAAGGTCTACAAACCACCTATCTCGAAATTTCGACAATGTTGGTTTTTGACCAAACAAAATTTCAACAAAAAGTTTTTTTTTAAATGCCCTCAAAATCTATTTTTTTCTCAAAGAAAAGCGGAATATATGTCAGATAGCGACATATGGGCAACAACCATACCAAATTTCAAAATGATATCATCTTTTTTGACTGACATGGCATATAAAGTATGGGTAAATCATGACGTCATATTTTGAAATTGCGTTTTTTGGTTTTTATTGACCAAATACAGACAAATAAATGCCAGCACTGTATTTTATTAGATACAACTGATATAGAAACATGCTTTGTTCATTTCGATTGATCAATTTCAAATTTTGACCTTCAGTGACCTGAACTTGACCTGAACTTGACACTAACTTCACCTAAATGAAGTTAGGTGGTAAAATGACTATCACTCTCGAATTCTACGCGTACAAGCATCCATAAAACATGTGCTGCATGACTTTCGTAGATATTTTGTGTGCAGTGACCTTTTGTGACCTGACCTTGACCTTGATGTTTTCCAACAATCTCACTTTAGCTCACGTGGGATATGTATCATACCTTTGACAGCACTTTGGGTGATTATAGGCGTAATCGAAGGCCATGGATGGCAAGTATTGTCCATAAACTCAAATACCTCGATTTTGACGTTTGACTTGACTGTGGCCTGACATGTGAGCTTAATTTGAATTTGTAAAGTGTGCGTTAGGTTTATCTCATTGAGCGCTTTCGAATGCCGCTTTGCGCGTCCCTCTGCGATCATTTTCTCTGAAGATACCAGGGGGGGGGGGCTAAAAAATCCCCCCCCCCCCACAGTGAGTCGTGTTACAGAATCTACCCCAGTGACTGCCGGGATAATTGACGTGTTCAGAAAGTACTCAAGTGCAGGGTTAAGTTTGTGGAGTCTGTCTTTGATTCATGTGAACATTTCGATTGTTTGCCACTGGCTTTCTTTTGATCGACGTTAACATGCGCACTGCCGGGGTTCGCGCCAACCACGAACTGCCGGGAGGTTGATTTCCGCCCCGCCCTCCCCCCACAAATATCTCGAAAACCACGCAATGTAGCGACATGCAGAGAACCGCGCTCGAAAGCTTGAAACAAGCTCTATCGAATGTCGTTCGTTTTTTTTAGGTCAGATAAATATTGAGGTCACCAGAGGTCACCAGAGGTCACCAAAAGTCAAGTTTCGGCTACACACGAGTGTCCTTGATAAAACCGACTATGTATTTAGAACCGCCGCTACTAACTAAAAGAGCTAGCGACGCACGGAAAAAAAGGAAAGTTTCATGAGAATTGACCTAAGGTTAATAGTTAAGTCAGCAGAAGCCATTGAATTTGAAACATTCTCAAAATCGCCGAATTGTTTTTAAAGAATAACGTTTGACAGAAGCACTATAAAGTAAAACAGATTTTAGCATTGTCTTTATGTTGTCGAGACGCATCGAATGCTATTTTGGGTGATCTAGGTAGGTCCTATCCCCCAAAAAAACCTGACCTGAGGTCAGGTCAAGGTCAGGTCAAGGTCAAATCTTACATCACTTGATTTGCCTCGACAAGCCAAATACAATGGTGAAAACCCCATTCCTCTACATTGATTTGGTAAAGAGTTATTGAAGAAAAATCATGCGTGACTTGAGGGGTCACCTGAGTTGACCTCATATAGGGCAAATAACAGAAATGTGACATACGGCTTTGAATTTAGCACAAGAATGGTGGATCTGGTGAAAACCAGTCAAATTTATCCATTTCCTATGGATTGATACGCGTTTTCATTTTTCCCCATTGACTTATAATGCGGAGGTCACGAAATCGACTTGCCCTTAGGTCATCGATATAAAAAGAAATTGAGATAAACGAATTGTAGGTACTTATCACCTGATGTCATCCTGTGAGTTTCAAACCATTTGGTCAATCACTTTGGCTGTGGCACGACCGCAAACCGTTTTGGAGGTGGGTCCCATGACCTGACCTGGTGACCTACCCTGAGATGACCCGAGGTCAAAAATTTCACACCATGTGGGTAATTGATGTCCAAGCAGCTGTGTCATATATAGCGGCGCTGCGCTCCACCGTTTTCCCGCTATTCATAACAATCGTAGAGGAGGAGGGGGGGGGGGGGGGGGTCAAACCCCCGGCAGTGCGGGTACTAAATTAATTATCAAGTAGTTATTTTGTCTCCACTATTTCTCTCGAAAACCGGTTGATCATTTCCTACGGCTGAGTCGTTCAATATGTTTACATAATGGTCTACATAAAAAACGAACACGTGTTATTGCAACAGTTGCATCAGACATGGCTTAATCCAGTAATTCACCTGCTACCCTTGACATCCACGCACTTTTCCCATCTGCACACGACCAGGCGGC